>NTHP01000640.1:129043-191715 GCA_003416845.1 Oplegnathus fasciatus
CTCCTTCCCTGATCACTACTGCGCAGACTCTGGCTCCAAATGACGTCACCAGCGCAAAATGGCAGCGCCCGTATCCGGGATATTTTGGCTTCACTTTTGTACAGTGGGAGGAAGTGGAGACGCGTCATCCATCTTTATATACAGTCTATGGCGTTGAGACGTTGAATCAGAAATGGAGGAGGAAATTGTAGCTAGTTGTGGGCACCCAGAGCTCAATGATACTACTTCATTTTTACACAGAGACCGGACAAAATCGGCATTGTTGTGTAGTTATTTGATCCGTTTATTGCAATTAAAAAATCTGTTTGTTTTGGGTCCATACCGCTGCAGTAAACCAGATTAATTCATCCGACGTGTCGAGCCGAACTGCATTTAGAAAACAAGCATTTAAAAGTTGTTTTGCTTGTGGTGTTAAGGACAGACCTGACAAAGCATAAATTTAGACTTTTTACAAATCTGCATTGTGATATAGTTATTTCGGCATCATTTTGATCCGTTTATTGCAATTAAATCACCGCAAAATCTGTTTGTTTTGGGTCCATATCGCTGTAGTAAACCAGATTAATTCAGCCGACGTGTCAAAGCCAAACTGCATTTAGCAAACAAGCATTTAAAAGTTGTTTTGCTTGTGGTGTTGCGGACAGACCTGACAAAGCATAAAACCAGACTTTGTACAAATCGCCATTGTGATGTAGTTAGTTCGGCGTTATTTTTGATCCTATTATTGCACTTAAATCACCGCAAAATCTGTCCAGATTACAGCCGACGTGTGTGTGACTTGAAACTGCCACTCACCGGAGACAGAGAGGCGAATATTCGCGGGTTGTGTTTAAACGCGAATAAACACAAATGATCTGGCGATCAAACTCGCACAAGTAACGCGAGGCGAAAATTCGCTTCGCGTTTGGTGTGAACACGGCTTAAGAATAACTATTATAAACTAATAGAAATAGACAATCTTCTCACTGTTGGTCTGGTTTGCTTATGTAGGTCATATAGAGGCATCTGTATTAAACTGAGACAGTTTCATAACCACTTAAAAACTCCATAGAGTACTTTTAAGTAAAAGATCTGAGTACTTCTTCCACCACTGATGTTGATCATACTGGAATGACAGGGTTTTAGAAATACCGAAGCCCAAAAACTGAGCTTGCCCCCCTCAAAAAAATGTAATTTCCCTGATCTAAATATGTGCATTTTAAGACATTTGGAGAGCAAAAATTGGATAACAATGGCTTTAAAACCATGTTAGTGGGTAGTAGCATAAATGATCTGTCAAGCAGTAATACATGAGAATCAGGTTAAATGTTGCAATGAATGATCCACATGAGAATCTGGAAATACAGAAGAGGCTAAAATTATCACTAAACATCAACAACAACAAAACAACAACAATGAATGTTGACAATGTTTAATTAAAGTGTTCAAGTAAAGGGAAATTGACACTACAGACACTATTGAAATCTAATCATGACCAAATATGGGAGGAATAGGTTGACTTTGTGAGTGTGTGTGTGTGTGTGTGTGTTGTGTATTACTCATGTTGTGGCGACACAAATCTGTTTACACAGTCACATTGTGGGGACTTGTCTCCCTTATGGAGACAAAATTCAAGTCCCCATAACGTAAATTATTGCATTTTAGTGTGATGACTTGGTTTAAGGTTGGCAAGTCACGGTTATGGTTAGGGTTAGGGTAAGTCTACAGGGAATGAACGTAAGTCAATATGATGTCCCCAGAAGTGATGGAAAATAACGTGTGTGTGTGTGTGTGTATGTTGATTATCCATAGAAAGGGCACTGGAGATCATCCAGAGAGAGGGGAGTTTTTTGTCAGGGCTCAACCATGTCTATTTAGACTCACTGACATGAATTAGCCTACATGAATGTTGATTTTTGACAATACACCATCACATATTCCAAACATGGATGGCCTTAAATAAAAATGTTTCAAAGATTATTTAGCATAGATGCAACAATGCAATCCTTGCTGGATCCAGTGCTGTGTTCCTATGCACATGCATCATTGCAAGTCCTGATGGCCTATCATTGCCCATGCTCGATCGTAGCCGGGTCTTCACAATGCAGAGAACGACCTCTCACATGAACGGCTGGTCACTGGTAGTGTGAGGTAGATGGAGAGGACACAGCGGATGTTGGGGTAGTATTGCATGTCTATGTGATCCAATGTTTCTTTTGCTGTCGATTCCAGCGCTGTTTGAGGATGGTTCTTTACCTTCCATCTGTGAATCTCCTGGTCAAGTCTGGCTGAGGATGGTCTTCTCTATACCATGACACCATTATTTCTTGCTTTTCTTTTGTGAGTTTGGACAGAGCTGAAGGTATTTGGTATATCTTATATAACTTCTCACCTCAGAGGCCCCCTCCCCATACACCACAGTGACTCCAGGATGGAGAGAGACGTTAACAGGATCTTTAAGAGATAGAACCACCCTGAAGCACTGCGCTAATCTGCTGTCTCCACTGTTCACGGACATCTTTAACACCTCACTGGAGACTGCTTCAAGACCTCCACCATCCCCAAAAAAACAAAGACCACAGGACTCAATGACTATAGACTCATCACCCTGACCTCTGTGGTAATGAAGTCTTTTGAGCGCCTTGTGCAGTCACACCTTAAAGCCATCACAGACCCACTCCTGGACCCCCTGCAGTATGCCTACAGAACCAACAGGTCTGTAAACGATGCAGTAAACATGGCCCTCCACTTCATCCTCCTGCACCTGGACTCCTCAGGAACTGATGCCAGGATCCTGTTTGTGGATTTCAGCTCTGCCTTCTGCTCCATCATCCCGGCTCTGCTACAGGTCAAGCTCTCCCAGCTGAACATGCCTGATTCCACCTGCAGGTGGCTCACAGACGTCCTGTTTGACAGGAGGCAGCATGTGAGGCTGGGGAAACATGTCTCTGACTGCCGGATCATCAGCAGTGGTTCCCCTCAAGGCTGCGTTATTTCCCCTCCACTCTTCTCCCTGTACACAAACAGCTGCACCTCTAGTCATCAGTCTGTCAAGCTCCTGAAGTTTGCGGACGACACCACCCTCACTGGACTCATCTCTGATAGGGATGAGTCTGTCCACAGGTGGGAGATTGACCATCTGGTGACCTGGTGCAGTCAGAACAACTTGGAGCTCAACGTTCTAAAAACATGGGAGATGATTGTGGACTACAGGATGAAGGAGTTGACACTGTGGACTCCTTCCGCTTCCTGGGGACCACCATGTCCCAGGTCCTCAAGTGGGAGCTGAACATCAGCTCCCTCACCAAAAAAGCACAGCAGAGGATGTACTTCCTGCAACAGCTGAAGAAGTTCAACCTGCCAGAGTCAATGATGGTGCACTTCTACACCACCATCAACTGATGACGCCAATGCCCTCAACTGATGATGCCATCACCCTGCCCTCCAAGCTCGTCACCAAGCTCAGAGACCTTGGGCTCAACATCGCCCTATGTGATTGGATCCTGAGCTTCCTGACAGGCAGACCCCAGGTGCGGCTGTTCAGATAGGCACCACCACATCCTCCACCCTGACACTCAACACCAGAGAGGGCTACATACTCAGTCCTCTCCTGTACTCCCTGTTCACATGACTGCGTGGCCACCCACAGCTCCAACACTATCATCAAGTTTGCTAATGACACGACTGTCATCGACCTGATCACCGGCAACAATGAGACGACCTGCAGAGAGGAGGTCAGAGCCCTGACATCTTGGTGCCAGGACAACAACCTCTATCTCAACGTCAGCAAAACAAAGGAGCTGATTGTGGATTACAGGAAGGGACAGGGAGAAGGACACACCCCCCTCTCCATCAATGGGACTACTGTGGAGAGAGTCAACAGCTTCAGGTTCCTCTGGGTTCACATCAGCGAGGACCTGACCTGGACTCCCCACACCAACACCATCATAAAAACAGCCACACAACGACTCCTCTTCCTCCGCGGGCTGCAGAGGCTCAACATGGACTCCAGGATACTCTGCAACTTCTACAGGTGCACCATAGAGAGTATCCTGACTGGCTGCATCACTGCCTGGTATGGCAGTTGCACCGCCCTCAACTGTAAGGGTCTACAGAGGGTGGTGAAAACTGCTCAGCACATCACCAGGATGGTGCTGCATCCATGGAGGACCTCCACACCCAGTGGTGTAGGAAGAAGGCCAACAAGATCATTAAAGACCCCAATCACCCCAGCCACAAACTGTTCTGCCTGCTGCCATCCGGCAGATGGTACCACAGCATCCGGTCCCGCACCACCTGGCTCAGGGACAGCTTCATCCCTCAGGCCATAAGCCTTTTGAACTCTTCAGCTCACATGCTCATTACTGTCACTTTACTTCACTTGCACCTTATTAATACTGTTGTCACTTTACCCCACTGCTGTTACTTACTAGTTCTACCTGCTTACCTGTTTACATTCCTGTTATCTGTTCATCAATGTGTTATATGTTTTTTTTTTATTTTATATTTTATATACTGTATTTTATTCTCATTTTTGGCGGGGCCTTGGATTTAAGAATTTCATTGCCAATGACTGCTCCCTGTAGTTGTTGCGCATATGACAATAAATATCTTGAATCTTGAATCATTGAGTCCATCTTCACCTCCTCCATCACCATGAGCTGGTCCGTTTTTAACACTGATAAATAACCTGATTGATGGTGGCATGAAATTAAATGTATTAAGCATTAATGGAATGGGTTGGCAAAATGATACAGCAGATAAGGTCTTTTAATAAGGCACTTGAACAGCCCAAAAGGAGGATGTGTTTATGAACTTGTCTGTCTTGTCTGTACACCTGAAATTGCTTATAAAAAATATAAAAAATAAAAAATAAAAAATAAAAATAATAATAATAAAAACAAACTTCTATCACCACTTTATTTGAAGGGCCACAAACATGATGAAGTCATGAAAAAGTAATGCTTAGTTAATCATGATTACAACACTTGGAATTCAACAATACATGTGCACGGCTGTGACTGGTCAGTTTTTTGGCCAGTCCCTTTAACTGCAGACTTACCCATGAAGAAGACATGAGCATCATTAATAACTCAGAAATCATGATGATTGAGATACCTTAGCTTAATTCATGTATTGTTCTTGCATTAACTCATGCATACTACTAATACTATTAATTCTTGTACATTCCTGATAGTTCATGAAGTACTACATGAATTAATTCATGCTTTTTCATGCACTAAGTCATGCATGAATTCATGATAATTCATACCTTTCATACCCTTACTATAAAGTGTTACCAAACGATTCAAATCAAAGAAAGAGTCACTTTTTCACTTTGGTTCAAAAGTTTGGAATCGCCTGCCACAAAAGCTTGATTGGGAACCATCAGATGGCTGAGAGGATTACATTGTATTTTTGAATGGTCTTTCATGCTTTTAGGTTGTAGAAAGTCCTCTTTACAAATTGATGTTATTTTGTATGAAGAGTTGTTTTGTACATGGAGAAAAAAACGCTGTACAATGGTTCAACCACACTGATAATTGAAAGGGCAGAAAGAGACAAAGATCGCTCTTTAGAAAGTTAGCATCACAATCTGTGCAGATTTTGTGTGTTTCAGTGTCATGTGTACAATAATTCCTATAACAAGCTGGAATTAACAGGCGTGTTGCTTTAGCAAAGCTATTCTTAAAACTTCAAAATAGAAACAGAAGGTTGGTCTAGGGTCAGCACTATTGGAACCGGATCAGTGAATATCAGCTGAACATACTATCTACTGACAAATCTGTTTAAACCTATTCACTCTAACCACTGTAGTAGAGTAGAGTAGACTGCAGTAGACCTTTTACTATTAAATTATTTAAATGTCATTCCGATTAATTATCCAAGACTGATATTTCAAAATTGGGAAAACTAAAACTAAAACTATCACTGCCATAACTATGCCTGACTAGGAACTTCTGGCAGAAAGAGAGAAAATATGTTCCATCTTTAATTTGGGTGAACTGAACGTTTGTTTGTTTTTTTCAATATAAGGACTTAAACTTACTTGAGAATACTGCAAACCTACTCCAGATTCTAATGTTCTTGTGTTCTTGTTTTTTCAAAGGGAAAAGTCGCTGCTGCCTTGCACCAAGAAGCAAATGATGACTAAAGGGAAGAAAAAGTAAAAGTGGGATGTGTAAAGACAGAGAGACAGAAGATGGATGAGCTGGAAGAAAGAAGAAACTGCTTCTTCTTTATTTTCCTCAAACTTCTTCACTTCCTGTCACTCTCCCATCTCTGTCACATGTGGACACACACACACACACACACACACACACAGTGTGTTAGTGTCAAAGCTCTGTAGACAGACAGAGAGCAGTAATGAATGAGTGGATGTTCTTAAGCTGAACTCTCTTCTCCCAGCAACTGACACACACACATTCACACACACACACACACCTCATATTATTCGTACTCTTTGCGATGTTCAGTATTTTGTCTTCTGCACCTCTGGTTTCACCCCGACTCCCAAATGCACTTTTTTTCATCCCTCCATCACATGTGTTGGGGGGTTTAGGGATTTGTGGAGGTGGTGTCCCAGCGTCACTCTGTCAACTTCCTGTCTGAGGGATTAGTCGTCACAATGCAGAACAAAGGAAAAGGCAAAAACCTCCTTTTGAAAAACCAACCCCTCAGCCTTTCTGTGCCCTTTGATGTGCATCCCACGCTTCTTTTTACAATCTGTGTCTGTCTTCCACCCTTTCTTCCAAGTTCAAACTGACCCCAGGATTGTGTGTGTGTGTGTGTTTGTGTACATGAGTTTGTCGTGTCGTTTTCTGTGTTTGAATGTTGTATTTGTGAGCTTTGTGAGTGTGTGTATGTGTGTGTGTGGCAGTCAGTGTGGCTCCAGGCCCTCATGCGTCAGAGGGCCTTTCTCTTTCTGTGGCCCCTGAGCAAACATATTAAGAACTACCTTATCACTGCTTATACAGCCAGGGCCACACACACAACACACACAAGTTAAATACAATCCTAAACACACACATCCCACATTCACAAAAAGATAGCTTTAACTCCAAACACACAAAGCTTGCCGCCAAACTCCCCAAATGTCACTGATCCATTGAGGAGGACGAGACGGGGCTAGAGAGTCTTTAAGGCCCGTCATTGGTTGACACTGAGCAATCAGTCACTCATTCAGGGGCCAACTCAGGGTTATAAAGGCAGGACTGGTTGGGTTGGTTAGGAAAAGGAACACGACATACTACCGACATACTGTTGACAAGCCTTATTCAAGAGGCGCATCCATGGGAAAAGAACAGAGAGATTAACTTTGTTATACAGATAAAAAGAAAGATATTTAACTCTACAGTGGTTGAGAAGACATGGAGCTAAAGTAGACGAATACCAACATCTGGTTGAAAAACAGAAGAAAAGCTTAGAAACTTCTTGACCGGTCGCAACTGAAGAGGTTTTCAAGTATTTCGGAATCAACAGAACTTCAAAGGATCGGTAACTAATAGAACTCAAAACATCAGAATGGGAGGTATCTAAAACAAGCTGTTTGATTTGAGATCAATAGACCAACTTTAAAATCATCTTAGCTAATGTGTATACCATCAGTTACATCTCCAACATCAACAGAAAGTCGGAAGAATCAGAAGGATGAGTTGAGCATAAGAAGAAACAATACAGATTGAGAACCCGTATAACAGAAGTCTTCTTGGAACAAAATCAGTTCAAAACTTCAGAAGAAAGACAATTCACTGTTAGTGATAATAGATCTGCACTACTATTCGTTTCAAGTGCTCATTAACAGGCGCAATGCTTAACAGTGCAGCACTAGTGTCTGTGATGAAGGTCATGATGATGCTGATGATTCTTGGAACGGGAGTGGAGGCAGCACCCACTGAAAGAGGTAAGGAAGCTGTTGAGATAACAGGCAAGAACAGTTAATGCTGTTGGAAATAACTGGTCTTAGCTGGATAAAAACAGCATCAAACTTTCCAAGATGCTAAATGAGATCAGCGCTGCTGGCCAGCCCAACCGTATCACCAGACAGATCATTGCCAACATTATCAAAAATTACTTTTTTCTACATATCTGAGAGCTATGGTATGGTTAAGTTTAGGGAAAAATCCTGGTTAGGGCAACTAAACTAATGATAAGTCTTGGTTTAGTAAAACACTTTTAAGGTTAAGAAGGAAAGTTAAGGTTAGGGAAATATTGTGGTTCCAGTTTAAAAAAGCAATCATTCATTGTTGGTCTTTGTCAGGACACAAACTGCAGTCTCCCATATGAATACTGGATCTGCTACACCCACATCACCTTAATTCCCACCTCGCTACATAGTCCTGGGATACAGGGCTGGGCAGACCAGACAAGATGATCATGTCCTACATCATCAGGTGATCGCCAGCTAAACCAGCATAACCCATTATAAGACACACAAGTTGGTAGATGACAAGTTTATTGAAGGTCACTTAATGAGCCTGTGAAAGGTTTTTGGCAATGTTCTGAAAGCTGGTGTTGGTTCACCACATAGTAACTTTTTGAACTAACTTATACAGCCTAGTGTCCTCTGAGTTCATATTGGACAATTCCAACATGCTAATGTTCAGTGCCAATGCAAAAAGTAGCTTACCCTTTATGCAGAGAGGGGGAAACTAGCTGTGGAGGTGGATGGACCTGTAGCGCATCTGAATTTCATGAAGGAGAGTTTGTGTCCAGTTACAGACCTGTATGTAATGTTCACCTTTACATTAACCACAACCACGATATTTGCCTAACATTAACCATACTTTAGTTGCCATGTGCAGATATTGTAAAAAATTCTAAAAACATTGGTATTGAATGATACAAAGCATAGAAATTTGGATTTCTTAGAATTGTCCAATATCAACATTCTGGCTGGTGATAGAGTTGGCTTACCCTTGCTATTAATCATCTTGACCAAGAAAATACCAGTATATACTGTATATAACCATCAAAATCCCAGCAAATATCTCAGGTAGATTTCAGTAGGATTTGTCAGCAGGCAGAGTCAGTTAGTTTGCCGAAATTTTACTTAAGTAGGATTAAATTCGAATTAAATTTGCTGTTTCCAAATGTACTTGAATATGAAGGGAAATTAATGTAAAACATCTTAATGTGAAAGTTACTTTACTAAGTTACTTTAACAGACATGCTGTTGGTTCAATATGTAATAATAATGAATTATAAAATTAAACCTTGAACTCTTCTTATTTTTCCATCTTACAGTGTTTTACAATTGGTAACACATTTCTCTATACTAAGTTCACTGTTTCAAAACTGTTCAGACAATTCTCTTTACCAACATGCAGCTCAGCCCAACAGTTCATCTCACATCCAAAATGCACTAATGCAACAAAAACACTTCATACACATCTCAGGATCAACTCTTGTCTCCCAACAGTAACACTCATTACACGATGACCTAAAAAACACTAACAGATAGCATTACAATATGTTTCACTAATATCTAGTAAAACATGTTTTATTTATTTATTTATTTAGCATAAACCAACAATAACAACAACAACAAAAGGTCACTTCTTTATTGCATGGATTGTGCTACCTTATAGTATACGCCTCGGAAATTAATCAGAAATGTTGCAATATACTTCAATAGGTTTCATTCATTTGATATTACTTTAGTTTCATTTTGTGCACTTGGAATTACTCTGCAAAAATGGCAGTTATGCAATATAAAAGTACACATATTTATACTTGTATAGGAGAGCCACAGATACAGAAATACAACATTGCTAGTCAACCCTGTGTTCTGCATTTGGTCACAAGTTCTCATCCACATCACACCTTATGTTCTCTCTGCTAATACACCTGGGAAGGGATCTTTCTGATACTTGATCTATCTCTGGCAATCTTTTATAGATATGTCCAGACATCCAGCATTCATTGTGTCCAAGAAGGACATCTGACCATGTGGCTTCTGATCATAAATTTTCCACCTCCATGAGATAAATAATTCCTCTGTGGGGTTGAGGAATGGAGGGTAAGGTGGAAGGAAAAGTGACACCATCCTGGGATGAGCTGTAAACCACTCTGTGACTGGAAGAGATGGTGAAATGCCACGTCGTCCCACACAATTACAAAATGTTCTGGATCCTGCCTCACCTGCCCCCCTTTCATCACCTGGCACAAGTCTTTCATAGAGGTCATCAAGGAATGAAAATAGGCGCTCATTGTCCCAATTAGGAATATATACATTTTTTCTTTTGTAGATGTAGATTTACAGTAATGTTGTGTAGGTTTTGAACGTAAATTGAACAGTTTTTAAAATACTGTGTAAACACGTGGAAAATGGAGTGTAAAAACACAGAGTTTTGGTGGGGGTTGAGTGAGAAAACAGTTCAGTTTTGAAAGATGTCGTTGAATGGATTTTGTGTCAAAGCAATGAAAAGTGATCCACAGTTTAGTTACATTGACTTCTGTTGTGCTGACTGTGTCAAGAGTTGAAAAAGTGAACCCAGTATTGAGAAATGTGTGTTACCAATTGTAAAAAACTGTAAATGTAAAAATGGACCATGTGTTTAGCTAGTAGCTGCTGTGGCTATAGAAAGACTAGTGAACTAGCTTAAAAACAAAAGGCTATCAAACCAGTAACATTGCAGCTGGATGGTTCTCAACAAAGTTTCTCTCAAAGATTTGATTTTATGTGTCCAAGTGCGTTAACATTTCCTCCACATAATGACGTGAGGTTAGATACCTACTGTGCGTTTTATGTGTTTTTATTGCTCATGAAGTGCAAACAAAACATTGGGTTTTAAAAGTGAATGCAGACTACAGCAATTTGTGACAAAAATTATTCAAAAAAGCTGCTAAATTACAGTAACAAGAATCCGTTGTCAAGCACTATGATATCAGACTATGGCATGGACATGTATCAATTATGTTATCTATACTGTAGGCTATCTTAAATATAACCTAAATACCATGATCATAGACTTTGGTCCAAGAGCATCTACGTCATTTTATGTAACACAAAGACACTGAGCTACACTGTTGCAAAAACTCAGACATCATTGTGTACACACATCAATGCAACTCATACAACTCTTATGTCATAGCTGAAGGTCCCATGGCAACTCTTCTAGCAACCAGCAAAGCAGTGGAATCCCACCAAAATGTGTGTGTGTGTGTGTGTGTGTGTGTGTGTGTGCGTGTGTGTGTGTGTGTGTGTGTGTGTAGGACTATTTGAGGTTCATGTGTATCCAGATACATCAGCAAATTAAAGACTGGAACTCTGATACAAAACCTACTTTAATCTGAGGGAATGGATTCCTTTTTAACTGTTCTGAGCATGAGCCCTTTCCTTGACTGGACCCATACCATGTAGAAAAACATGGACATAAGCAGTGGCGTAGTTCTAAGAAAAGATGTGTAAACTATAAATCTGGGCCAGCTAGTGAGCAGTCATTACCATGCATATGCAGTGCACACTCTTCTCAATTAAGGTTTAAATCTTTAGATGTGATACCCATAAAAGTGGTGGGGAAGTAAATTTGCAATGGTGACACGTCTGCTATGTATCGTTGGCTGTTCTTTTAAAGTCTTCAAACTAAGGCAACATACACATCTTTATTGTATTTACATGCACATTAAGTACACAAATCCTGTACTTATGTCCTGTATTCAAAAATCTACTTGAGTAAAAATGCATATCTATTTGCCATTACAATGGACAAAAGTATCAAAACTATAAGCGTCTGAGAAAGGGTATCATTCAGTCTTCTGGCGGGGCCCAAGGCACATCTATCGTAGATTACAGTAGCTTTTCCAGGACCACAGCCCCTTTCTAGGATGACTTAGATGAATTATCATAAAGGGAAAAAAGTCTTGCTTTTTGTGCTAGCCAAACTACATCTAAAATGTTCCCCTGCAATGTTACTATAATTGTTTTTTTTCCAGGCTTTGTGAAACCTTCACATCCTCTTCCCAGTCTCATTCCTGCATCAGCACTAAATCCAAGCCAGTACCTCAAACACTGGCTTCTGAGTACGAAAGCAGCTGGAATGGATGGGATAACAAGAATCAGTGACAAAACCACTACAAGGACTATCACTGCGGGCATCAGGGCAGGGCGACTGAGGACCAACCCTGAGATAGCCGGTCCAGATAAACAAGCCCAAATGCTGAAGATGATCTCAGCCCTGGAGGGGCTGCACAGGACTTTTAACAGCACACTGAGCTCACGGATCACCATCATGCCACGAGGTAATGATACTGTGAACATGGTAACTTCAATTACTTGTGGCATTTTGAAACTCCATGAAAGAGTTTATGGCTGTGGGTGCGGCTGACAGAAGACTGTGAGCTTAAAGATGAGTTCAGATAAAGTCAGTGAAGTCAATAGGAAGATGGAATGGCATGGGAAGTTGCAGAAAGATGCACAATTACTCTAGGAGGCAAGGCTTGAACTTTGAATATTTCAACCGGAGAATTCATCTGCATGAAGCAAAATTAAAATTTGCTGCACATTGCATTGTGTGCAGTTGCGCTTCAAAAGACCAACAATGAGCTGACAGGTAGGGAGCCCCTGAAAGGTCACAACTACTTTTATGTTTTCTCACAATATATTTGGCAGTACTTGTGAGTCAAAATTCAATTTTGCTCAAAACTTGGTTTATGACCAAATACCTGCAAAACTAATGACATTCCGCCTCAGCTGATGATGAGATGGTAAACATTGTAAAAAGTATACCTGCAGCATGTTAACATTGTCCTTGTGAGCATTTTAGCATGCTGATGTTGGTATTTAGCTCAAAGCACTGCTGTGCCTAAGACTCTTAGGGCCCTATCTTACACACGGAGCAAAGCGGCACACAGCATAGCACAACTGTCCTTGTTAGTTTCCGACTGACGCAGTTGTCAATTTCACACCGAGCGCCCATGTTGTGTAAGTAGCAAATGTACTTGCGCCCATCTGTGCGCCCATGGTTGTGTTGGTCTTAAAATGAGGTGTGGTCAGGTGCATTGTTGGCGCATTATTATCTTGAGGCAGCAGAAAGCGATTGCACCATTGACCAACAAAAACCTGGTGTAAAGTCAATGGCGCAGTATTTTCCTCTTATTTAAAGGGCGCATTATTCACATAGTGAGATGCACCTTCATAGGCGGGTTCACAACGTGCGTTAGTGATGCGCGGATTGCAGCGGATAGGGCAGGTTGGGTCATAGAAGGGAACATTCTGATAGCGAATGGGTTGCGGGTGGGTGAAATAATACATAATTTTATTTAGTTTAGTTTATTAAATACATGCAGCGACCCCACCGCAGCAGAAATGATAAGTGCATCTCCCCATTTCGAGAGACGCTGTGCGCATTTAAGCACGAGGCACACCAGCGTAACTTCATTGATTATTTAAATCTCCAGACATGCCAACAGGATCGGTCAGGATCTAATGTAAATTAATGCTCTGTGTTCTTCAACACATTCAAAAGGTCACACACACACACACACAGTCCAGGTTCATACAGTGAAATTGTTTGTAGTAAAGCAGCGTCCTCCTGATAAATCCTGAGCTCCATCACAGCTGTCTAAAAAATTTATTTCAGAAGCTAAAAGTTTAATTCTGTTTCCCCTGAGTTTCCTCTGTCCTGTCGAGTTTATAACTACAGTTTTTAATTTTGATTCCAATATTTGCTGCAGTGACATCACAGCGCGCATGGAAACGTTTACAATTACTGAAAGAAGCCTCTCTAATCTTTAAAGTAAATCGCTAAAGAAAACACTCATACATCAATACAACACACAATTAAAAAATCACCTGGAAAGCTCACGCTGCTCAACATGATTTAAAATGCAGGTGTGGATCTCCAAATCAGAGAAATAATTAGTTCGGGGGGGTGGTGGGTGGATGATTTATATGTACATGCAGATTCGGATGACATCTGCTTGTTACACACACAGGGACACGCAGCAGCGCTCCTCCTCCTCAGTTCAATATCGGTGCATTTTCTCATATGCAGTCAAATGGAGTTTGGAGAATGTGGAGACAGTGGAGGCAGACGGTTCACCAGCCAAGGACCATTTAAACAGCAATGCGCCAGGTGCAGACGCACCTGGCTTTTAAAGGGAATGGGAGATGACACTCTGATTGGTTTAATTTTTTAACGCCCAAAACACACCTATGATTAATTAAGAGACTAAATACAGCCCCTTTGTGCCTTGCGCCTTACTTTGCATCCACATTATGCGCCATTTAACTAACAAAAGTGGAGTTGGACACCCCCTAAAAGCACTTCAGACCATGTGCTGTAGATAGTTTAAATAGGGCCCTTAGTCTTGTTGCAAGTTAATTTTCCTCTTATTTAAAGGGCGCATTATTCACATAGTAAGATGCACCATCATAGGCGGGTTCACAACGAGCGTTACTGTTGCGCGGATTGCAGCGGATAGGGCAGGTTGGGTCATAGAAGGGAACATTCTGATAGCGAATGGGTTGCGGGTGGGTGAAATAATACATAATTTTATTTAGTTTAGTTTATTAACTAAATAATAAACTTTCTGGCTTTACATTTTTTTAACCTTTGTTCATTCAGGGAAGTTTAATCTAAAGGCCAGTCGAACTGGTGCAGTTGGGGGTTAAGGGTTGCTCAAGGGCACCTCAGTGGCGGTAATGATGCAGATAAAATGTCACATCTCTGATATTTTCCCTACCCACTTACTTGTATGTTTCATCAGGGTCACTGGGTGCTGAAACCTTTCCCAGCATGTATGAGGCAGAGGGTCAGATAGGACAGGTTTAAACCTTAAACCTGAACAGGTTTATCAAGCAATGATCACATTGACTTTTGGAATATCTGTGTCTCTTTATCTCCAAAAAAATACAGGACTGAGCTAATGTGCTGCTCTCCATCAGGGCATTTTCACTAAAGCCTGTTTCCTTTTTCATTTCAGCAAATGGCAGAAATAACGGAAGAAAAAATAAAGTGGTAAGTTCCTGTAAAATGTTTGCACAAAATTTCAAAAGGAACACTTTTCCTTGATTATTTCTTTTTCTTTTTTGCTGAATAATTATATTAGAAGTGTTATATTAAGCATAAACTAATGTTTGTTGGTTTACAGTCTTTATTAAACTTGACTGAACAGTTATACAAAACAAAA
Organism: Oplegnathus fasciatus; assembly: GCA_003416845.1. Lineage (NCBI taxonomy): Eukaryota > Metazoa > Chordata > Actinopteri > Centrarchiformes > Oplegnathidae > Oplegnathus > Oplegnathus fasciatus. Next base: position 144,158 of record NTHP01000640.1, read on the forward strand.
GGGTCCAAAGGCCACTGTGTTGTTGCATTCTTGAAAGGTTTACATGGATGCACGTTGTTCAGCATAGTTGGTTTCAGTAACCACCCCCTCTCCATTCTTTTTTCTGCTGCTGTGGTTGAAGCCTCCTGCTGCTGAGGGAGTGGTGAAGCCCACCACTGCAGCACCGGCAGCAGTCAACAGCACTGCCTCCAGAGCAAGTGCAGATGTCATCATCCCAAGTCTGACTGGTCGAAACTTCAAGAAGTCCCTCCCACCGCAGACCAAGAAGACCAACAAAAGAGGTAAAAGTCAAGGGCCTAAACTTTGCCTTACCATACTCTTACTGTAATCTTTACAAGGAATTACAACAGAATTAGTTGCAAGAACTACAAGACAGTGGCATGGGTTGGTATTGTTAGGTACCCACAGAGGAACACCAACATGGCGACCACACCCGCCATATTTGCTCCTTCTAGCAAAGTGCCTTTTTAAAAATAAATAGATTTTAAAAACTTTATTCAACCAGGACTTGTCTGTCAAAGCACTTTTGTCCCATTAGGGCAAAAACTAGGAGAGTCCATCATTAGCCCAAGTGCCCCCATAATGTCCCTGTCGTCTGCCCATGCCACTTGCCCAAGTGGGTTCTAGTGCCCCTCTGGTTAGCCTAACTGTAACACAAGCCTGTGCATGGTAGTGGTGCCCCTTTTTCATTGTCACCTCTTCTTCTTAGAGAGGCTTTCCATATCACTGCCGCCATTATGGGAAATATTACATTGAAATTACACCACAATTTACATGCTCGTTGACAACAAAGAGCAGGCCAAGTTACATAAACAGAAAGCACAGACTGTCTAATAAGGAAGTTGAAGGTGACTCAACAACACATTATCTGCAGCAATGTCCGAAATTACTAAAATACTGTAATAGAGAAGAAATATACCTTTACTCATGGAAAATGGGATGCAACAGTGAATTATTGTCAAAAATGAAAAATGTACTCATGGTTGACATTGCCTCTTCAACTTTTCATCAAGTGTTGAAGCAGTTTTGAAATAGAATGTTCTTCTTCTTCTTCTCTGTCTCCAACAGTGTGTTTCTGGAAGTATTGCTCCCAGAACTGATCGTCTCTCAGCCAGTGTTGACCTTTCCACTGCTGGTCTCCCTCCATACTCTCCCATCTTTTCTTCCTCCTCACCTGCACATCATGTTCTTCCATTCATTCATCCATCCAATTAACCCCCTTATATACAATGTTTCAAAATTCGTGATACTGCAGTGCTAAAAAAACAAAAACAAAAAAAACAAAAAAACCTCACCACCACTCTTCCACAATAGTTAGATGATGGCTGATTCTGGCCATTATCACGATATGATGCAAGCACTGTTGTGCACATCTTGTACAATATGTAGGATGAAGCTGTCTAAAAAGTTCTGGTTTTCTAAAGCCCTGAGTGATAATTAAAACTAATTCACCAGCTATTACCATGGACCTGTGTAGGATAATCCATGTGACAATTAAATGTTTTTTATAGGAAATATATTTAGTTGCAAGCAAAGAAGTTTTCTGAAATTACTAAAATTGCCTGGTGCTGATTCACATGCTAGGATAAAGGATAGATCCGGATTTTTTTCTGTACTTGATGTTAAGATATCCCTTCTCAATGTGACTACACTGTAAGTGACGGGGCACAAAATCCACAGTCTTCCTTCTGTGCAAGATTGCAAAGTTCAACCAAAGCTAATATGAGGCACCAGCAGTCTTTAAGTGGATATCTTTGTCCTGGTAGTGCCATGTAGATTCATTGCCTGCACTATGTCAGGGCAACGCACTTGCATGTGGCTACCACCTTTCTCCACCTCAGCAAGGAATCGCAGACCAGGAAAATACATCATATTCACTTCAGCTGAACTTTAGAATGCATTATTGCACAGAACAAGGACTGTGGATTTTGTCCACATTTTTGACAGAGTACTCACAAAGGGATCCCAGCCAGAGTGGACAGAAGGAATGATTACAGCAACCAAAAAGTATTTTAACATAGGCATGGCATGTCTGTAACACTGCAAACTACGGTTGTCCTGACCAGGTCTCTCTTGAGAATGAGACCCCGTGTCTCAATGAGATTACCTGTATAAATAAAGGTTAAATAAAATAAAAAATAAAATGTCAGTATTGTATTGAGACAGACTTAAAATATCAGTACTTATCCTTTAATTTCTGAATAGAAAATATATTTCCTTGACTTGGTCATGAGTTCTCATTTGTTGTTGCTGTTACAGACTCTTACTGATTGCCAGTGGCAACAGTTGGATGGTGTTGTACTTGTGTTGTAGAAGATTGCAGACTGAATCAGTGACAACAGAAAAATTGCTTTGTAGAGATACACTCTAAATACTAGTTAAAGACACGTAAAGAGAGTTAAATGGGAAGATTTATACCCCTGTCATGTCTGTACGGTAAATATGAGGCTGGAATCAGCAGCCACTTAGCTTATCATAAAGACTGGAAACAGGGGCTCTGTTTGTGAGCTTTAAAGGTGCTAGTAAGCAGATTTTCTTACCTTTGGACAGAGCCAGGCTGGCTGTTACCTACTGTTTCCAATTTTTATGCTAAATTAAGCTAATCGGCTGCTGGCTCCGAAGTGTAAAAAGTTGTGGTTTTACAGGGTGCAATGTGGACTATTTCCTAGCTGGGACTATTAACATTGGCGGCCAAGGACACACGACCCTCCTTAAAATCACAAATTGTCATTTTTAAATATTGTTTTTTGATATTAGGTGGATTTATATCAGCCGAATTGGTGCAGGTGCAGAATTATATCAGTTATGTCTATAAAATTGGTTGATTGGATTTATTAGTATGGATAGATATTGAATTTAAAGATGTTAAATGTTAATCAAAACATCTGAGTATCAGCATCAGTCCAAGTCTTCAGAGGCTTACATTGCTTGAACTTTGGTTTCATCCCCATCTATCTATCCACTCTTCCATCCCTGCATCCAGTCTGCCCTGCTCTCCTCTGGCTCTTCTCTGACCTCTGAGTGCTAGGAGACTGTTGCCGTGACATCAGGAAGCTCCACACCTCCCCCCACACCGGCGCCAGCCTTTACTCAGACCTTTTTATTCACTCATTAATTAACAAGACAGACCAATCAAAGAAGACGATGTGTGCTCGTGGCCGGGTGCATGAACAAACACCCCTGTTAACCCTTTCTTTTTCTTGTAAGACAGACACACGTCGTTTTTGTATGTGTGTGCCAACTTTAAAATAAAGTTGATTTCTAGCATGGCAAAAACCCAATGTGACATTAAAGATTGATATTTTATTTTTATACAGTTTTTATACAGTACACACTCTTTAGTTATTCATTATGCAGACAGACTCACACTCTGAGATCACCTGCTGAATCATGTGCAGTGAAAATGATACAACTTCAATTCCTCAGAAGCGCATAAACGGCAGCTCCCGTTTACTTCAGTTCTACATTTAATAAATCAAACACTTTGTGTGAACCAGGGAGTCTTAATGCTCTTTTATATTTTATTTCACCTGGAGAACAAAGAGATCTGTTCAGCCCTGTTTCATAAAAGATCGGACCTCAAATGATGAACTTCAAGTAATTAATTTATCTCCCAAGCTCTTGAAGCGTTGTGTTTTGTACTAGAACTCTACAATTACACTATTTGAAGTGTGACTATTGTTATTAGTTCACAGCAGCACAATATCACATTCCTCCTCCGGATGTTTCTATGGAATCTGAGCTGTGTGTGTTTGCTGTCTGGGTGTGTAAACTCTGGGTCATTACATTCAGAGGTTTTCTACGGAAGTCACTATCACTGTCGCCCCGGTGATGAGTGTGATTGTCTGCACATGTTCGAGTGTTTACGTGTGTGGCGTGTGTATGTGTTAAATATACTGGGTCTTTGAGTAAAGAGTCATCACACATGGCTTCAGTAGTACACTGTCAGAAATAATGTGCTAAATTTGTACCTTTAGGTGTAAGGGCAGTACTCTACTAAGGTACAGCTGTTGTACCCTTGACATTGGGTATTTTATTTGTACCCTTAGGCATGAACAAACTCACTTTCTCCTGATTTGTTTGTCTGAAAAAATATCATTTTATTGAAAGAATGTTGCTCATGAAAAACAAGTCCAATATTTAATTCAGTGTGAATCAGTCATTTATCTGTACTCTGTACTTTTTAAAAAAAAAAATTATTTCAAGGCTACTAAACCATAGCCTACAAGTTAAAATCTACCTTAAACAAACAAGGAAACAGTAAAACCTTCTAAAAGTAAAATTAATATTTTACCTAACTTTTTTTGGTATTTGGCCTAACACACACTGTCTCCTGATATTGTACCTTAACATTTAGAAGAAACGGTACATATATGTGCCTTTTACTGCTTGGGAACACATATGTATCTTTTTGCCCTCAAAAAGGTACATATGAGGTCCAATAATTAGCCCTAGGGGGTACATTAGTGTAGATTGTACCTTGGGGGACAGAAACTGTACCCCTATTTCTGAGAGTGTATAGATTAAAAATACACAAAATTAAAATAGCAGTGAAATAAATGTAGGCCAAGTTTATAGGTAAAAACAGGGCTAAATAAGTTAATTTTATTGTCTGCAATATTGTCTGATTTTTACATTGTATAATTACAGAAGTAATAAATGGATGAATTTACAATGTTTTGTGTTGGTGGGAATCATGTGTGGGGTCAAAGGTCAACAGCCAATCAGAAGTTCTGTTGCTGTTCTGTGGGTTGGACTTCATTTAATTATTGAGTCATTGTTTGAAGACATTTAATGATATATTTATATTAATTTACAAATTAAATGTTTTTAGGTCTTTAAAGCATAATCTAAATCAATGCAAATTTGCCAGTTGGTTATGATTTAATACTGTAAAGGTCTATGATTAATCTGGTGATGCAGACTTCATACAACTGTGTTGCTGTCAGATCCAGAGAGAGTCCAGTTAGAAGGCAGCTCCACCTTAGGTCTCGGTCCAGTAAGCTTTGAGATTTTAACTTTTTGTCACTCTGCGCCCACTCCACACCAGAGGTGGAAGTTCCAAATCACTTAGGAGATTTAAATCCTTTGATTCACTTCATTGAAAAGATTTGTATGAAGTGACTGTGCAGTTTGTTCATTTTTTTCCAATAAGCTTTTAACCAGCAAGCAGCATGCTGCATATCACAGCTGAGCTGATAGCAGTGCTTCAGTCACCATTAAGAGGAGCTCCAATGTAAAAAGCTGCGGATTCAGTCAGTGACAATGAGGATTCAGTGCAGTCAGTTCAGCTTGAAGGTTCTGTGTTGAAAATTTGTTGGTATATGTACTGAACATCTCTACTTCACATAACTGTTTAACACTGCAATATATTAACTATTCCACATGCTGGCAATAAGTGTAAATTATTCTTGAGCAATATATGGCATTTACACTCTGACACAAGAATTCTCATAAAATGACAATGACAGAAACACAGAGACAATCCACATAGTGACAAAATCAGTTTAATAAAGATTCTCCCCAGAGAGGATATAAGGCCAGAACACAGCAGGCTGGTGTCAGGGTTGGTTTGGTGCAGAGCACTCACACATCTCCGCCAAACACTGAATGGCTGGAAAACGTTTGGTGCAAAATCATACTAAACTAACTGATAAAGGTGACTCTTTTATAACATAAATGCAACTTTATCTCCTATGTTGTACTGAAAATGGAGGATGCTGAAAGGGACAACACTTCTACTGCAACTGTAAATATAGCCTAATAGAGAGGAGCAAGGACTTTGGATAAGTAACACAGTCTTATAATGGTTGTCTTTGAGTCTCTTGAATTAATGTGTCATTTAAAAAGTCATCATCATCAGTTAAACCAACCAGCACCGAGGCCTGCCCACACACAGCCAGTCAGTAGCATTAGATACAAAATAAGTGTGTCAAAGAAAATCACAATGTGAGTAAATATTTTCTGCATCAGTATAGACAGTACACATTCAGTAAAATCAACTGCTTATAAAATGTACGAATATAAAAGGCTCTTAGCTAGTCCGGCCTTGACATTAAACACTTTTCATTTCAATTTGATTACTACTAACTCATCATTAACATTAAGACAGAGATATTCAGTCAATAGTGTGCCAACACTTACAGTGGGAGGAGTTAACTGGATTTGGGAGCAGGAGTAGCACAACATAAAGAGGAACCGTTGAACACAGTTCAAGGAATGATTTCTGATTTAATACATCAAGTATTATTTTTGTAGTTTCTGCAGTTACTGAATTTGTGCTGAATTAGCCATGTAGTGTCATCGGACACAGGCTAATGCTGGCTAGCTAGCGTTTGTTAGCAGATTACGTTAACTAAATATTTGCTGCCACCTACATCTCTGGTACCAATCCACCTGCAGTGTTTCTCACACTCTCTAATAGCAAAATGTAAATGATCATTTCAGTTTATTGCAGATTGGGTAATATTTTTTGTAGTTTTGACCTTCATTTCAACAAAGTCCAACGGGTCAAGAAATACAAACAGTTGATCAGACAGGTTGTAAACAAACCAACAGTTTATGTTTAAACAACTTTATTTGTAGGCACACTTGAAATGAAAGTTAAAGCAGGAATTGGATCTGTAAACTGTTTATAACGGGTAGTTTTGGTACTAATTTAATCGTTAATAATTTTACTGTTCTCGCTTTCATTTTCTCTTCCAAAAAGATTTGACTAAGCTGGGGTTTTGTTTCTAACCTGTCTGATCATCTGACTGCTTGTTTTTTGACCTGTCAGACATCTTTTAAAGGATGCCGCCTTCTTCCCAGATCTCAGCAATTAACAATGCAATAACATCAGCAGTGTTATTATTGCTGATGTGATTGATTGCCTAAACTATGAAAATAAGAACCAAATGGAATTATCCTTTAAAGGGATATTTCTGATTTTTTGAAGTGGGATTGTAAGTGGTACTTCAATAGTCAGTGTCTTACCTACAGTAGATGGCAGTTGGCGTGCTCTCAGTTTGGAGAGCCAGCCGGAGTACATGGCATGAAAGCTAAGCTATGTACTGCTGTGGATGGGGACAGCAGTAAAACATATTTTAGCCAAAGGAAAGGCCTGTCTAACAGCAAGGTAAAGCGCTGAAAATGTTCTAAATATAGCGTACGCTTAAACTGACATAATATTTTTTTGGTGAGCCTTTTTTAGGAGGCTAAAATACATTTTACTGCTGTCCCCGTCAACAGTAGTACATAGCTTAGCTTCCGTGCTGGTACTCCGGTCTGATTCTCCAAACTGGCAGCGCACCGACCGCCATCTACTTTAGGTAATACTTGTTTACTTTCCTTTAGTAAGAGTGGGAGGGCAACATCAGTAGGATTTTAAACTCTGTGAGTCTAGTACATTGACAGATCCACAACATGTTTAGCTTAGCTTAGCACAAACACTTAAAGAAGAGGTTAATAGCTAGTGTTGCTCCATCAAATGTGTTTCAAACATACCCCAAACTGTCAAATTTACATAGGCTACTGTATCTTAACATATTTAACACAGAGAAATAGAGCTATTGACTGACCAATAATACCTGGGCACAATGACCACATGCTGGTAGCAAATTTCTGGCTTTGTTTCCAGCTGTGACTTTAAATAAATTCCAGGTGAGAAATTCTATGAAAAACGTGTTGGTATTTAAAGTGTCAAGGCTCTAACTTAAGGGCATCCCCACCATCCCAGGGATGGAAAGAAACTGATCAAGGATGATAGGAAATAAATTCTGGGATGGTCGCGGTACGGAACGCAGACCCAGTGCTGGCCTATACAATGAATAGCAATTTTGTAGGGCCCCCTTTTCTCTCTCTCTCTCTCTCTCTCTCTCTCTCTCTCTCTCTCTCTCTGAGTGCATGCTGGGAGTCAGCGTGGTGAGTGCGGCTGAGAGCATGTCGGAGTGTCTGAGTTTTCTCGTTCTTTTTGCTCATTTTTCTATCACTATGTCTGTTAAAGTGTTTTTACACTTTTTGCCAGCGGCATGGCTGCAGGTGGAAACTCCGGTTTGGACAAACTTACTCGCCAGCATGTGATTAAGCTTTCCCCGGCAGTCAGCTGTTCAGTGGAGGAGTGCAGTTTATTGGTGGATGAGAGCGTTAGGTTTGAGAGTGTGAAATCTGCGCCCAGAATGAACAGTGCTGTTGTCATCTTTTTGGATCCTGTAGAAAAAGCGAATCAGCTGCTCTCTCTCCCCCTCTCTCTCTCTCTGTCTCTGCCTCTCTCTCTCTCTCTTTCTTTCTCTCTCTCTCGCAAACACAAACAGTCAAATAGAAAAAAGCTTTACAGCTTTAGGGGGACCACAGATTGGCAAGTTTTTCCACCATTTTATTTTTTTAATATTAAACATGTTTTGAAACGTTTTATTTTCCTTGTCTTATCTTATTCTATATATAAAGTTACTTATATATAGTTTATAGTTTTATTTCATAGTTCTTGGGACCAGACAAAGTAAGGAGGGCCCCCAAAGAAAATCTTGCCCACACACACACACACACCTACCCACAGTGTTTACAAATGTAAAACTTAATTGAATGAATGTGATAATAAGTGGACCTATATGTAACAAATGTTTTAATAAAATGTGAGATTTTCATAATTTCCATGATGTTTTATTTATTTATTTTTATTTAAATAATAATTGTAGAAAAACAGCCAGTATTTACTTGGGGACTGTATAAATTGCATTTCAGGACAGTTTGGGACAGTGGTGAAAAAAGTTAAGTTAGAGCCCTGCGTGTATGTCATTTTGCCACTTTTCCAGCTGGTAAGTACAAATTATTCAAAATATAGTTATAGATAGAATGATATACTAGATTTAGATTTAGATGTATTGTCCCAAAAGGAGATTTATGCAATTAGGACACTTTTTTCTGATTTTAATGAAATGTTGAGATAAGGTTGGGCAATAATTCCATAGAAGACAGTGTTCTGTGGGCAAGTGCTGGGACCAAAATAACATATAACTCAGCAGTTCTAAAACCATACTATGAAACATTTCATGTTTCAGGTTGTTGGTTATTTTTCCACTTCAGCTCTTTACATGGTCTGAGGTCCCTTAGCCTCACATTCATATTCTGATGGTAATTATATCAATAAAATACAGGAAGACAGATATGGTCAAGGCCATAGATTTGCATTCAAAGGATAACATAATGGCTTGTATTCCAGTGCTCTGACTAAAACGGGCACCATAGAGACATTTAAAGGAATCACCATTTTGGGAAATACTCTTATTTGCTTTCTTGACAGGGGTTAGATAAGAAGAAATCACTCTCATGTCTGTATGTTAAATATGAAGCTAGAGCCAACTGGCCTTAGCTTAACATCAAGACAGGTAGAAAGAGCAAGCCCAGCTCTTTCCAGAGGTAACAAAATCATCTGACCAGCACCTAATTAACATGTACTGTACTTAAACAGAAATGTAAAAAAAAATGTGTGTTGTCTTCCTTGGAGTTACGTGCTAGAACTATTTTTTGGTCAGACCAGTCACTTCCAGGCTTGACAGAGCCATGCTAACTATTTCACACACATGAGAGTGGAAGCCATCTTCCCATCTAACTCTCAGCAAGAAAGCAAACCAGAGCATTTCACAAAATGTCGAACTGTTCCTTTAATGCATATATTAAAGGGTTGTAATTGATAGATACATTATATGTAATGTTCTTTAATTTCACATATGAACTGTTAAAATAATATAAAATTAGTTTGAATAGCAGATTCCAGATTTATATTTATATCTTAAAGGTAAAGTGTTAACTAAGCCCTAATTGTTAGACTAGATAATGTGAGCTGAAAACTAAATTAGAGAAGAGTAAATTCATTTCCAATACAGTAATACTATTGCTTGGTCACTGTGCTATTTATGCAGTCTTAGCAGTGAACCTGGCCCTGCCATTGTATGACAACAAACAACAAAATCAGGAATTAATTCTGCAAGACCTCTAATTACTTATCTTATTAATTAATTATTTGTAAAAAGATTAGCATAAAGATACAGTAGATGACTGTGCAACCCAACCTGTGAGAGCACACACGTACACGTACACACACACACAAACACATACTCTAGACACATGCATACGTACACATATTCACACAAACAGGGTAATCAGGGTTCCACGTCCAAGCTGATACAGAGACATTAAGGGAGTTAATGGATGTTAATGATCACTTTGGATCAGAGTAGCCTATATCCTGGGGTTCTTATTCTTCCTTTAGCCTCCTCCCGTATTATCCTAATTCACCCAAACACCCACCAGTCGGATTTATTTCCACATCAACAGATTCCCCCATTCCTTACTTCTTTTTGACTCTCATCTCTCTTGCCATGTTTCCTTTTTTGACTATGTGTCTACTTGTTGTACCACCTACAAGTATGCATGATAAATCTCTCCACAGTTTACTGTAGTCATTTTTCTCCTCTCTGTTTTATCCAAAGTATTTACCCCCATTCTTTCCTTCATTTACCACTCTTCCTCTTATTTGATATGTTTTGCGACATCCAGATAGGCAAATTCGATTTCCCTCTCAGCGGGGCAGGTGCTGGTGAACTCCTCCTTCTGAAAGGCGCAGTTTAAATACCTCCACACCCCTGTCATCTCTGGTGGAATCTCAAAGCTACGGTATTTCTTGGCTACGACCTGCAAAGAGAAAAATGTGAGCAGAAGTGAGTTGACATGAGTTAAGAGCACTGGTTGTGGTCATCTAAGGATTCTAGCAGTCCAAATATTCTAACAAAACCATGTCAATGATCTCTTAAATTTGGAGCAAATTAGAACCTTGTATGCCATTCTTTTCCCTACAGTCTGAAAATTGGGCTGAATGAACCTTAAGGATGTGTAGTTTAGGCAGCAGGTTGCAGTCAGCCAGGGTGAGCTCAGATCCATCTAGGAAGCTTCTGGAGGACTCGGGCAGGTCTCCTGAGGCATCAGCATCAATCTCTTCAGGGAGGGGAGTCCTCAGGAAGTCGTCAAGGCGCCGGAGAGACTTCATCAAGGCTTTCTCTAAGGCTGCAGATAGAGGTACAGAGAGAAAGAGTAGTAGACAAATGACGTCTGCTTTATCAGATTATATGATTGCTTCTTGAGGGAGACTAATGGGACAAATATGAACATCACATGACCTTAAAAGCTAGAAATCTCAATCGCCTAGGTCCAAATCCTAGGTCCTCTAACCTCAGCCACACCAAAGCTATCTAAATATTTCAGTGCAGCTGCGTGTTTTTGCCCTTTTGGGGGAAGCCAAACAAGCTGAAAAATCAACACTGACACATTATCACTTTATAAAGTTGATATGGTGAATAGCAAACAGCTGCCAATTTACACACCAGTGGACACAGAGGAACATTAGCTTCATTTGGAGTCATGTTTGTGTCCACCTGATGAATATAAGTCTCCACCAACTCCTGAGAAAAAACATATCTAGCTCTTCAGCTGCTAATTGCTGCACCAAGCTCACTAACTAGTCGCTAACTTTGTCTGTCTACTGTTGGGTGCAGTGGGTTTATCGGAGGTTTTTAGCCTAACTAGCAGCGTGGCTCTCAACAATTTATTGGTTGGATTATCATGAAATGTAGTACATTCTGCAACATTTCCAGAATGATCAGAGACTCAGTAGCAGGACACAGGACATGAGGAATAATTCAAAGTAACAAAGTCTTTACTTAAGAACCAGGCATTCATACAAGGAGAAGTCAGTCCGAAAAAAGGCAACAATACCAGGCAGGGAGAAGAAAAAAATCCAAAAACCAGGAAACCAGGCGAGATTTAAAAAAAACTGGAGAAACAAACACTAGGAAGAATGCTGGAAAACAATGAACACGTGGTAGAACAAAGACAATCTGGCAGAGGAACAGGGAAAACCAGGAAGTATCTACCATAGGAGGCTGATGGCAAAAATCAGGGGCAGGTGTGTAATGAAACCAGCGCCTAGTTGTTCAAAAAATTTAATCTGCATCAAAATGATCCGGATTTGGAAATCCCGTGTTTCACTATCCAGGATCAGCTAACCCATCTTACTTGTGCCGATTTTTCAAAGCAACATCGGACTGGATCACCCTGATCCAGATACAAGCTTTTCAGGGTCACCAAATCCAGATTAGCAGTGCTCTAAATGGGACTACATATCACAATGCAGTTAGGTAGGTAGACAGGCAGGTACGCCATCCAATCATTTCATTCGGACCAAATTAAATGAGTGGACGGGCTTATTACAGTTCTGCAACAGCCACAGATACCGGATTTTGTCCTTTTTGTGAGAGCATTTGATTTGATTGCTGTCAGGATGTAAAGAGAATTTCAACAAATATAATAAAAAATGCTTCTACCCTAGCTTTAAACAAATCAAGTGCAAAATATAAATAAATGTATATACACTACATGATAAAAATGTTGTATTATTTGACCAATTTAAGTTTCATTACATTTTGTTCCTGAAATTCACCCTGAATCCACCCTTCTGCTGGGATCAGGATAATCCCGATTTTTGGGATCAAAGGTATCCCAAACCTACTAAGAAGTTTTGAACAACACAAGGTTTGATCCAGATCAAAACCAAAACTAGATTATGTGATCTAATCTGATTTCAGATTTTTTTTTTTTCTTTTGAACACCCCATTTTCAAGATTTGATCCAATCCAATTACTTCTGAACAACTGGGCCCAGGTGTGAATAATGAACGGGGTGGGAGACTCACGAGGGCTGGAACAGAAACGACAGGAGATGTTAGTCTTTCAAAATAAAACAGAAAACACAATAAGCAAGGATTAACGGGATGTTACACATTCATGTTGCCCCCGGGATAAATTGTAATTGTAAATAAACGTTGGTGATCCTTTAACTTTTCATCGAGCGCCATCATCAGGTCAACATTTAGATTTGTCCAATACTTTGGTTTATGACCAGCATGACCAGGTTATTACCTGCAAAACAACATTCCCACCAGCCTCAGCTGTACCTTGTATGTAGTGCTCATTTGCAAATGTTAGCAATGTTAGCATGCTAACATGCTAAATTAAGATGGTAAACGTCATACCTTCTAAACATCAGCATGTTAGCATTGCCATTGTGAACATTTTAGCATGCTGATGTTAGCATTTAGCTCAAAGCACTGCTGTACCAACAGTAGTAGCACTTAAAGTGTCCCACCCAAACACAATAATGCTGCATTTTTGCCATGGTTGCAGCGCATTTGCGCTGCAGCATAGCATGTGTTACAATATAATGTCAGTAGGGGGCGCTCAGCCTACACACAGCCTGGCACAGGTAAGCCCTATCTCACTGAGGCTTGGGATGTGACGTACCGTTGTCTGAATACTGGAAAGTACTACATTCTATGGGAGCATGAATGTGGCTGCCGGCTGCCGTGTTGCAGGTGGATGATGATGATGATGATGGGAGTCAACAGTGGGAGATTTTTACCTGTCAGCTGTGAGAGAATTTACCTGTCAGCGGCTGGAGTAGTCGGAAGATAAGTTTGGTTCTCCGGATAGCCTCAGAAAACTATTTGCATTCAGTCGGGTCAGGCTAACCTCGGTACAATTGGTGCGGTTCACAGAGATCACTACGGCCTGGACAAGACGGTTTTAAAGTGAATCCTTTCTGGGGCTGCTGTTGACCGAGGCGCTGAATGACTAAATGACTGATTGACTGACTGACTGACAACTTAAATTATTCACAGGTTGTTGTTCCTCATACCGTGAGTAGATTCATTCGTTCTTTTAGAGGATGTATTCAAGATATATTGAACTATTTTGTTTTGGAGCTGAGTTAAAGTTGTTCATCTGTGTTTTTCTGTACAATCTCTGAGTGAGCTCTTGTCAGACATTTTTTGTTGTGAAAAGAAGAAAAGAAACTGAACTGAGTTAAAACATGAGCATTCAAAGAGGACTGAGTATTTTTGTGTGTTATTGGTTTGTATATTCATCATTTGTGAACCAGGCCCTGCTTTGCTTACATTTTTACTGACAATATATTTTCCTTTCAAACTGAAACGAACTTCTGTGGTATTGTATTAAGGTTTTATTTCCAAAACTTTGTGTCATTTAGTGAGGTTGTATGTGTGACACTGGAAAAATTAGGTACATCCTTTGTGTGGGTGACTGTGTGACACACGACGTCTTAGGTTTACCCCTCACTGGCGCCCTACTAAAAAGAACAAATCTAAAGTTAGTGCACCAGAAACCGCCACGTCATGCTAGATTGAGATTGTACAGTACACCATTGGCACCATCAAGTAGCCTATGTGTTTAAAAAAACTGAAGCACAGAAAAAGCCCCTATGAAAAATTTACTGTACTGCTTGCAATTGGAAGGGGAGGAGAGAGAGACAGCTGTCGCTCCTTACTGCCAAGAGTGCCAGTTGTCCCTTACTTATCATACAATATGATAGAGAACACTTTTGCACATCACATCAACAGTTTCTCACCACGATCAACAAACAATGAGGAATGCCCATGGCTTGGATTACCTGTTGCCGCACTTGCAGATAATGGAGGTGATGAAGTATTCTTCTAGCAAAAGTCCAGTCACTGGATAATAAGCTGGATGAACTCAGGGGCGGGATGGCTTTTTAACGAGACACTACGAACTGTAACTGTAACGTTTTCTTGACCCTTTGACCCCAGACTCGGCCACTGTCACAGAGGAGCTCTCCATTCACCGCCAGGACAAGGGGGCAGGTGTCTGCTTCATGATCAACGACCATGCCGTCCTTATTATCTCCCAAGGGAGTGTTTTACATTCCACCACGGCATACAGCGAGGCAGTCAGAGCCCTGACATCTTGGGACATTCTGGACAGCAAACTCGATGTCAATGTCAGCAAAACAAAGGAGCTGATTGTGGACTACAGGAAACAGTGAGTAGGACACCTCATCAACGGGACTACTGTGGAGAGAGTCAGCAGCTTCAGGTTCCTTGGAGTTCACACCAGCGAGGACCTGACCTGGGCTCACCACACCAACACCATCAGAAAGACAGCGAGACAACAGCTCTTCTTCCTCCGCAGGCTGAGGAGGATCAACATGGACTCCAAGATACTTTGCAACTTCTACAGGTGCACCATAGAGAGCATCCTGACTGGCTGCATCACCGCCTGGTATGGCAGTTGCACCACCCTCAATGAGGGAATATCTTTTGGAAGAATGGTGTTCCATCCCTCCAGTAGAGTTCCAGAGACTTGCAGAATCAATGCCAAGGTGCATTGAAGCTGTTCTGGCGGCATGTGGTGGCCCCACACCTTACTAAGACACTTTAGGTTGGTTTTTCCTTTCATTTGTGACCTGTATAGATTACAATTAATTGTTTTTCTGTAAAAAGAAAGAAAAAAAAACTGCTGTAATTTATATACAACAAAAACCTGTAAAAGGTATCCTGTAATATACTGTAATTCATTTTACAGTAGCTACTTAACAGCAATTTTACAACACTTTATTGCCAGGTGTTTACCGTAAATTCTACAGTCAGTTATTTACAGTGTGGTGTGTTGTGTGCTGAGTATAGTGTCTACATCTTCATTCTTGAAAACTTGAAAACAAGAAGCTGTAGCCTACTTTTGATGATTATCCTTTTCTGTGTTACATACATCACAACAGAACTGCAGTTTCATACCGGAGTGGAGACAGATTACAGATTAAACTCAAGCGTATCACTCCTAAGTTTTATATGTTATTTATTTTCTGACTGACCATCTAATTAAAAATCTGTGTTAATTGTAGGTCTGAACAACAAAAGGACCATAAACAACTTCCTTCATTTATTAGAAAGTTTTTTTTTCTTTTTTCATGATCTGTTATTTCCCCCATTAACTTTTATTATTAATAGATTATTATTATTAATTAATTAAAGTCAGGGTGAGTCTGTCATCACAAACATCACAAACTAGAAGACCAACCCCCCCGTGCTGAGGCAAACAAAGACCTGGCTGACTGCCTGAATCTCTTCTACTGAAGGTTTGAGAGGGACAAATTCACACTCCTCACCCACTCTCTGTTTTTGGAAATTAAAGCAGGGACGCTGGAAGTCAATCAGAGTTGGGGGTGCTGAGAGAAAGTCTATATAATGATGTCATATTAAATGCTGCGCAACATTCATGGTTTTTGTATTCATTTGAATGGCCAACAACATTTTACACCAGTTTCACCAGTTTTACACAACTATAGACAGCAAACCTTTTTCCATAGGAAAGTAGGCTATAAGCGATGAGTGTGTTGTTTTTGCTGAAAAAAACCCCTCATAGATGGTTTTTCAAAAGCATTGAGTTTATTTTATACCAGATGAAACTAGAAACAATTAAAATGACTACATACTGTAGCAATGGCACACTGTTATTTGAAAGGGTCATACTGTAAATGTGCATGTGAATTATTGGGGGGGAAAGTTTACAAAGTAGCCTATTGTGTTTATTTTGCAAGCACACAATATGTTTTACACTGTCAGTTTCAACTGATTTCACTATTTATAGGCTACTGTATTTATGAAAGAGGATAATTTCATTGACAGTAAACACGTATAAAAAACATTGTGTCAGTTTGCGTGTAGACCAACGTTCTCTGTGACTAGATAAATTATATGCCTTGTTAAAACCCTCTGAACCCCACAACCCGCCAGCAGGTTGAAAACCATGTTTTCTTTAAAAAATCGCCAAAACTACATCATTTATCATAAGCATAAGCTGTGAAAACAGAGAATATCGTCAGATTTTCAACTTTCCGAGGGTCGGGTTCATCACTTTTTATTTTGCCCCGGAAACAGTTTCCACAGTTTCTGTTGTTACCTGGGCCACATGCAGCATTTCTGTATTTGCAGCGTTTTTGTATTTGCAAAAATTTTAGATCAGGTTGTTTACTTAGAGTTGATTTTGTTTTATGAATAATTGTGATATTTCTGACAAATTTCAATCAGCATGCCATTCATGTCATAGCACTGAAACTGCCCTCATCAAAGTGACAAACAACCTTTTACTTACAGCTGATGCTTATGATAGTTCGAATTCTATTCTTCTCAATTTGAGCTGTGCATTCAATACAGTTGATCACTCTATTCTGTTGGATTGCCTTGAAAAATGGGTTGGCATCATGGACACTCTAGACTGGTTTAAATCTTACTTATCAAACAGAACTTTTTCAATAGTCATTGGTGGTGCCTCCTTTTGTGTGGTCCCACTGACCTCAGGTGTTCCCCAAGGCTCCATCCTTGGCCCCTGTTATTCTGTGTATACATGCTGCCACTGGGCCATATATTACATAAACACAAAATCCAGTACAGTACCATTGTTATGTAGATAACACGAAAATTAATGTACCATTAAAAACCAGTGAAGTAGGCAATTTTCATCATTTATTATCTTCTCTGTCAGAAATAAAGTGTTGGATGTCCAAAAATCCAAAATTTTTCTCCAGCTAAATGAAAACAAATCAGAAATAATTATCTTCGGTCCTGCAAAGTTCATCCCTATTTTACAAAAACATCTTGGCTCCCTGTCTACAAATGTTAAACCTGGGTGTAATATTTGACAGTGACCTTTCATTTCAAAACACATTACAAAAGTCGTTCAATCATGTCTTTATCAATTGAAGAGCATCTCAAAAATCAGGTTTTTTCTCTCTCGACCTGATCTCAAGAAGGTTATGCATGGAGTGCCTTGGTAGCCAAGTGGTTACAGTGCAGGCCACATAAATGCAACATGGCCAGTTTGATTCTGGCTGGTGACCTTTGTTATATGTCATACCCCCATCTCTCTCCCACTGTTTCCTGTCTGCCTCTTCATTACACTGTCCAATAAAGGCTAAAATGCTCAAAAAATAATCTTTTGAAAAAAGGTCATTCATGCTTTCATATCATCTCGGTTAGATTATTATAATTCATTGTATTCAGGGTTAAGCCAAAAAGCAATTTCATTCCTTCAGCTAGTACAAAGCACAACTGCTCGGTTTTTAATAAATACTAACTGTCTAACAGTCTTCTTAACTCCAGACAGAATCACCCTCAATGTTTTCAATGGATTATGTTCACCTACTGTATGTTTCTTGCTTAGACCCCGTTGGCAGAGGATCACAGACCTCAAACCTCTTCAAAATCCAGTGCACTTTACATACAGGTGGCAGCATGAATACCTTTAAATCTTTGGACAGACACATGGATTTTGAGGTTGCTGAACTTGTGTGTTTCTCCAAAGCCCATTTTGTATTTGTTTAATGATATAAGGACTGTTAAAGGATTTAATAAGGACTAATATTTTGCATATTGGCTTTTTAAATATGCAGAGGAGGAGCTTAAATGTTTTCATTTGTATGTATTTATCGTTTGTGTCGCCCACCCCTGATTCCAAATAATAAATATAAAGATGAATTGGGATGAATTAGATCAGATGATGTCTGATATGTACATGTTATAACTAAACCGGTTACATAACACCAGAGTCGCATATCCAGTCCTATCCAGAAATAAATATAAATCCAGCATGAGAAAAAAATTAAAGACCCTCCACTGCAGAAGCTACAGAGAAAGCTCTGTACTCTAATAAGCATCAGCCCGTGAAACCTCCGTTCTGTCTGTTCTGCTCTCTGTGATCACCTATACTGTGTTTTAATGCAGCTGAATTCACCATATATTTACATTTACATATTTTTCTGTTTTTTTTTCTGTGATCAGCTGTATCAATACTTAAAGGTGATATTGATAACTTTCAGCCCACTCTCTCCTCCGCCGTTCGATTGCATTCACATCACAACACCGCTGTTGCTCGAAGCACAGTGGTTGCCTGCTCCCGTTAGCTAACGTTGGCGTTATCTAGCTAGCAAACTTTAGCTTTAGCTTACGGTCAAGAAGGAAAGTGGCTACCTCGGCGTGGCTTTTAAACCAATGTTCACCCTGGTCTTGCTCCTCCTTTTGTTGCTGAGCTGATACCGTAATGATGCCAGGCGCTTACCGTCAAACTTTTTCAGTTTTTTCTGACAGCTACTAAGACTCCTGCCTGCTGACGACACAGAGATACCGCGTGATACCAACGGCGTTATACTATTGGCTCACAAGCCGTGTTAGAAACTGAAACCAAACGTTTGATATCTACAGAGAGATAAACAAAACATTCATTTTGGACCTGTCAAAATTTTTTAAATGATTAATTCACAGTTATAATATTTGTTTTCAGGAACAGCCATACTTTGATTCAGCACCTTTCTAAAAGCTCTGTGGATGTATTATTTTAAAAAATTATTTGTCTACATAAAAATGTTATCAATAACACCTTTAAAATGACTGAGCACAGAGAAGGCTGTCTCCTCCTGATCACTGTGATCACCTGTACTGTGTTTTAATGCAGTCAAATTCACAACATATTGACATGTTTTTCTTGTTTCTGTTGTTGTTGATATAAATAGATTTGGTCACAGCTCATAAATACAACCTGTTAGCCAGCAGTATCTGCAAGTTGCTGAGTGCTGATCAAATTTATATTTTGTGACCGCGACATTGACATTACGATGAAAAGTTGTCTTCTTAACTTTTTTATGTAATATTTCCGTGACTTGTGACTTGTTCTAATAGTTAGATCTGTAACAGATTGTGATTATTAATCTAGTGCAGCCCCTGTATGATATGAAATACAGAAAGACATAAACATTGATAATGCTTTGCGACTCGCTGCATACAGATAGAGTGTGGATTAGGGTGCCATATTGCAACTCCCGGTGGCAGAAAAGAAACAGCATGTTGGATTTTAGGTTGGAGGATACTGCATGCTTACAGTGGAAAAGCTGGACATTTTTAAGTGCTACCAATGTAAGTGCAGCCTCAGAGCCACTAGCATGACTGTAAACTCTTAGTCTTGTTCACTGAAAACAGCTGCCTGCTGCTGGAAATGAGGTTGATGAGATTTGCAGGCCAGAAAACCAAAACAATGAGCTAAAAGAGGCTGAGGGGAACTTCAGAGTTGGTAATAAATGTGGGTTTGTCACAATGAGCAACACCTTTCACATTACACACAGCCATTTCATCCATTATAAAAGTATTGATTAGTGAAGCTTTCAAGAAAATACTTTTCCTGAGTGAAATCATTTGAAGCTGGCCCTCACACATAGATACTCTCTTTCTCTCTTACCATCGTTGGTGTCTTTCCTCTGGTTTTTGATGTAAGCTGAGAACTTGGCGAACACATCGATTCCAGCTGTGTTGGCTTCAGGATGTTTGGGAGCCAGTCTGGGGTAGCTGATGTTAAAGACACATAAGAGAAGTCACCTGAATACCCCTGCATAGTGTTTTTTCTTTCAATTGATACTAATGTACATTACTGACAATTCTTAATGTATTAATTAATTAATTGATTAATTATGTATCAATTAAACAGTTGATACAGTGTCAAATGAGCTGTTTCTACAGAGCAGCCAATGGACAGAACATTCCTTAGAACATTCCTAGGTTTGTCCTTACTCATTTCACATTGTGCATCATTTATTCACTCATATGCAAGCGTTACACACACAGTTTGGATCAGCCATTGCTTCCATAGTCAGAAGTTTCAGGACACAGACCCTACCGGCCTGATGGGTCATCCATCCTTGGTATCTTTACCCCCAACTCTAACACATTACAGATCACTTTTTAAAAATCCCCCCATTTATTTTTGTAATTGTAATTGATTAACTGAACCTGGAAGCTTATGAGGAGATACAAGTTCACATCTTTGAGAATCTACCCAGAGAAGGGTGAAGGCAGAGTAGGCGCTGCACACCCTTCCCAAATCTCAACAAGGCCTAGTGCAGACCTGTGCGTCAAGCAAGCTGATTGGTTGATCCAACATCCTGTCGGGAAGTTTTCTTTATGTTTTCTTTCAGAGTACTGCTACAGGTAATCTTCTAGTAAGGCAGAGGAAAATAATTTCTCTTTGTTTGCTAAATGTGACATTGCCTCTGTGGTGGACATGTACATTCTACCCACACTATGTACAAGTATAACAGACAAATACACGCCAACGTGTCCAAACGACACCCATGTCACGTTTGATAATGTGCACCCTGGAGAAGCATAATTCCAGGTTAAGCATCCTCTGGCCAACTACTGTATATTCATGTGAGTTTTTGTGTGCATATGTAAATGTGTGTTTTCGTACCGTGGTGGGGTCAGCTTCTCCTCCAGGAACTCCTCTATCTTGTTGACATCGACTTTGACCTCGCCGTTAAAGGTTACAAAAGGAGGGTTGGTTCCTGGAGCGAGGTCCTGCAGGTCAGCTGGCTTCCT
Source organism: Oplegnathus fasciatus (assembly GCA_003416845.1). Taxonomy (NCBI): domain Eukaryota; kingdom Metazoa; phylum Chordata; class Actinopteri; order Centrarchiformes; family Oplegnathidae; genus Oplegnathus; species Oplegnathus fasciatus. Next base: position 165,417 of record NTHP01000640.1, read on the forward strand.
GACAACACAAAACAAAAAGGCTGTAATAAGGATGGAAATGGTATCACTGTTAGTGTTTACCAAGCTACCACTATTGATTTCAAATATGCTTTTCTTCTCACGCCACAGATACTGAAGCAGAATTATGAGCATCACTCTTTCCTTTGACATCCTTTCTGTTTTACAGAACTGTTACTTCAACCAGAGTAACTGTCTTTACATACACAGAGAATAAAAGCTTTTCACTGAATGTTCTGCATGGTGGGCCCTAAGAACAAAATACAAGAAAAACAAGCATTAAGGGCATGTACTTCCAATATAGAAATGTGTTATATGTGTGTGTAGTGTATTACCGTTTGAGGTCAACAGTGGTGACGTTGAAGATGACGCCTTTAAGCCACAGGATCATGAAGAGTCTCTGAGAGAACGGACAGTTACCAATGCTCTCCCCATCACTTCCCGCCTATACACACACACACACACACACATGCATTCACATAAAGAGACATTCACACACCAGTGCAGAAATGAGGGAATGCATTAGATCAAATATAAAGCCTACGTGAGTGTCAGTGTATAAAATGAGCTGCAGAATAAGGTCAAACTCACAAAATTATTTACAAAAACAATGTATGTACAAATGTATTCATGGGATTTAATCTGCACTACCAAAACAGATGACATGTAAAAGTAAAGTCCTGTGAGCACTGGCAATGACTTGGTTAAACATTGGGGGGGACAAAAAATGTAGGTAATGTTTAATGATGTCGTGTCGTGAGGAGATTCTCTGCGTGCTTCAACCGATTTTGAGCTGTTTTTGGTAGTTATCGCTATTATAGCCTTCAGGAGCTGGGAAGGGTTGGACTTGATTTAACTCATGTATTGTTCTAAGCAACAAAATCACCCACTATAGATAATAGGCTGAGCTCTGACCTGGCTGCTTCCAAAGCTTCATAAAGGTGGAATGCGCATAGAGACAGAAAAACCTTGTCTGCAGAGAGTGTGTGTAGTGTGTAGTTGAATTAGTAAAAGAAACAACACTTAAACACTGGAATAAATCTAATACAATGATACAATACAATACATGAGCTTTTAACAGCATCTGACGTCTTCAACAGCAAATGGATTTCGATCAGTTGCCATGGTGTTCAGTTGTCATCATGTGACCTAGGTATGGAACGTTAGCAAGCCAGTCCACTAGCATGTGTACTACTGACTGACCATTGAGCCATTACAATGTCATCTTGTACACTGACACACTGGGTTTGTGATGCTGTTTTATGAGTTTTTATTTTTTTAATGTTACAAAGGTTTCAGTAGGAATTCAGTACTGAAAATGAAATTAAATGATTTATGTTGTCTTTTTACCACAGTGTCATTGAGCTGTTCCCTCGTCATTACCTGAAATTTCTCTGAGCAGACATTCTGAGCAGAGTTGGTGGTAAGTGGTGGAGTGGTAAGAAGGGAGGAGGCATCTTAAACCACCTACAGTACAAGCCACTGGTGAAGCAACAGGTGGCCAGCACAAGGACTGTAAAGGTTTGGTCTAAAGACACAGAGTAGACCCTTCTGGAGTGTTTCCGTGTCATGAACTGGGAATTGTTCCAGGACTATGGGGATGACATTAAGGGTCCCTCTCACTGCATAACAGACCACCTCAGTTTCTGTGAGTACACCACTGTACCCTCCAAAAAGGTCTGCTGCTTCCAGAACAATAAACCCTGGATTTATAAAGAAATCAAATGCCTTCTTAACAGGAAGAAGAGGGCCCTCATGGCCTCAGCACATGGCTGTCCAAAATGTGTGACTGTGTGACATGACATGACTGTGTAGCCACTTTCGACTCAAACACCATCATCAAGTTTGCTGACGACACAGCTGCGGTGGGCCTGATCACAGATAACAATCAAAAGACCTACCTGAAGAAGTAGAGAGCCTGACCTGCTGGTGTCAGGGAAACAACCTCCCTCTGAACGTCAGCAAGACTAAGGAGCTGATAGTGGACTTTGGGAAGAAGCAGGGATGGAACTACACCCCCCTTAACATCAACGGGTCCTCGATGGAGAGGGTGGACAGCCTGACCTGGGCCCTGAATACTGACTCTGCAGTGAGGAAGGCAAGGCAGAGTATGTTTCACCTCAGACGCTTGAGGAAGTTCCAGATATCCCCTCAGATACTAAGGAATTTCTACTCCTGCACCATTGAGAGCGTCCTGATGGGGAACATAACTGCCTGATACGGGAACAGCACTGGACAGGACCGCAAGGTCCTGCAAAGAGTGGTTCGTTCGGCTGAATGTATCATAGGCAGCACTCTACCCTGCTTAGAAGACATTTACACCAGGTGGTGTAAGACCACCAAAATAAACCATAGCTATTGGCAAACTGTTGGGAGAAACTGTGACGGACTGACACGGACTGTCGGTTTCTATGGAAATGATCAATAACGGTGACAGCAACCACTCGAGTTTGACTCAGTGCTGCTCCAACACACGGCTAACACATACTGTGTTCCCCTCATTTTAAAAACCTAATTTAAATGAAAATAGGACACATCATTCACAATCATTAAGGATCCCATCCACCCAGATAATGGCCTTTTCTCCTTGTTGCGGTAGAAGATACCGGACACACCAGGCCAGCACTGAAAGGCTCAGGGAGAGCTTCTACCCTCAGGCCACTAGGATCCTAAATGAGGACACTGCCTAAGAATTGCCCTAAGACTATTTTTAATTACTTATTATACAAAATTACTACATTATATAGTATATAGTTAACATTATTATCTATAACTTATTTTATTTGTTATTCTTATTTTATTTTACTCTTATTTTTTACTGCACAATTGAAGGAGCTAACAGACATACATTTCACTATGATTATACCCAGTATGATTATATGTGACAAATAAACTAAACTTGAACTTGTTGGAGGCGTCAACATAGACGATGAGGAGGAGTACACAGGACTGATAGAGAGCTTTGTCACATGGTGCAACAACAGTCACCTGAAGCTCAATCAAGCAAGACAGCAAGACCAGCAGCAAGAGCAAAGAGCTGGTGGTCAACAATTGGACGAAAAAGAGGCCCCCTGTCCCAGTTATCATCCAAGGAGAGGAAGTGGAGAGGGTGGACTCACACATGTACCTTGGGGTCCAAAACAATAAAAAACTGGACTGGTCTCACAACACTGACACACTCTTCATGAAGGGAAAGAGCAGACTGTTCTTCCTAAGGAGACTCAGATCATTCAGTGTGTGCTACTGCAGATCTCCCACCAGTCTGTAGTAGCCAGTGCACTGTTCTTTGCTATGGTGTGCTGGGGTGGTGCCATCAGGGCTTGTGAGGCCAACAGACTCAAAAAGCCGGTGAGGAAGGCCAGCTCTGTGTCAAGCTGTCATTTTTTCCAATTGTGTTTTGAATGTTTTTTAACGCCTTTTGAACACTACAAACACTACAAGTCAGGCCCACCTTTCATCACCTATAGTTGGCAGGAGCTTCTTCAGCTGAAACTTCCTGCATCAGGTGGATTGGATCTTGTCGGAAATCAAGCTCAAGACCAGAAAGAGAGGCCGCAGAGGAGGGGACCAGGTCAGGAATAGTCGACAGGGGTACAAACCTGTGCTACCCTATTTGAGGTAAGATCGCCTATAATGACAGAGCAGCCTACTTTGTTTCACAGAGACTTGGCTGTCAGGATACCAGAGCCTCATGTGAAAATGGAAGGATTTTCACTACACAGGATGGATAGAGACCCAGCGAGGACTGGCAAAAAACAAGGTGGAGGTATTTGTCTCTACACAAACAATCGGTGGTGTCATCCAGGTCATGTTACGGTGAAGGAGAGAGTTTGTGACCCAAACGTTGAGTTAGTTGCAGTAAGTTGCTGATCTTACTATTTGCCCAGGGAGTTCTCTCATGTGATTTTACAAGTGGTCTGCATTCCTCCATCGGGTAATGGGAAGCTGGCGACAGAGACAATATCGAGAGTCACCCATGACTCTCTCCAGACACATTGGTTATTATTAACAGGGATTTGAACATCAGCTCCCTCACCAAAAAAGCCCAGCAGAGGATGTACGTCCTGCAGCAGTTGAAGAAGTTCGACCTGCCAAAGACAATGATGGTGCACTTCTACACTGCAATCATTGAGTCCATCCTCACCTCCTCCATCACCATCTGGTACACTGCTGCCACTTTTAAGGACAGGAGCAGGCTGCAGTGTATCATTCGCTCTGCTGAGAAGGTGATCGGCTGCAATCTTCCATCCCTCTAGGACCTGCATGCCTCCAGGACCCTGAAGCGTGCAGGAAAGATTGTGGCCGACCCCTCCCACCCCGGACACAAACTGTTTGAGACTGTTCCCTCACCATCTCTATACATTGCACATTTTTCTCTTATACTGTGAACTTTTGCACATTCCATGGTAAATATCTTGCACATTACTGCACACCTGTACAGCTTTTTCATTTCATTTTAAAACAGATATATTGTACATATTTTATATTTTATATAATATTCTTTTATATTTTTATTTTCGGTTTTCTATCTTATTTAAGTTTCTTGACTGCTGCAGTACTTACTTTTTTTTACTTGCTTTCTACTCTACTTTCTATTCTATTACTATGTTTATTGTTTACTGTATTGCACCAAAACACCAAAACGAATTCCTTGTATGTGTAAACCTACTTGGCAATAAACCCAATTCTGATTCTGATTCTGATTGGAAGAGCATGAAATCTATTACTGGCTGTGGGACCAGTAATCCCAGTTTCCTTGGTTCTGGGATAAATGTAAATCACAACATTTAAAGCCACCCTGAAACAACTGCCAGCTCTGTTAGGATTATGTTTTTTGATTTTTCTAGTGCTTTTAATACAATTCAGCCACACATTTTTAGCTAACAAATTAATGAATTTTAAACTGCACAACACAACTATCGCTTGGGTCTTAGATTATCTCTTGTCTTGACCTCAGTTTGTCAGGCTTGATAACAAACTGTCTGATGAATCTTAATTAAAACAGGAGCCCCACAGGGCACGGTTTTATCCCCCTTTTTTTCACACTCCACTAGCCTATAGGCATAGTCAGGTGTCTTGTCAAATCCAGAAGTTTTCAGATGACATTACCCTTGTGAGTCTACTTAACCAAGGCAATGATTTGGCCTACAAAAGAGAGGTTGAATTATTTGTCAGCTGGTGTGATATACATTTTTAAAATTGAATGTTGGGAAGACCAAAGAGGTCAGCAGATAGAGACTGTCCAGTCTTACAACTATCTTGGTGCCTACCTGGACAGTAAATTAAACTGGAAAAATAGCATTGAGGTTGTATTCAAGAAGGCTCAGTCAAGACTATTCTTCTTGAGGAAGTTAGATCCCTTGAAATCAGCAAGAAGCTTCTTAATGTTTTTTATCAGGGAATCTTAGCGAGTGTCCTCTTTTATGCTGTGCTCTGCTGGGGGGGTAACATCACTGCGGCTGATAAAAGCAGGATCAATAAGATGATCAGAAAGGCTGGCTCAGTGACTGGCCTTACCCCAGACTCACTTGAGGTCACTGTAATGTCTATATGTTGTCTGTATGAGTTGATTTGGTGGCTAATGAGTTTCCCCACTGGGATTAAAAAAGTTGTCTAATCTAATCTAACTTTTGGGTCTACTGGAATAATGTCATCATGGAGGCCAGTTATCAGTGTTTGAAGAAATTGATTTTGGATCAGCTCTGAGCTGTACTTTAATCCTGACTCTACTCTTTCTGAAGCAAAGAGAATCTGTTGTCTCAGATCCATAGCTCACACCAAAAACTGGATGGATGTTTCCTTTGGTTCCTGAACTGCACGAGTAAGGAGAGTGGTACAGCTCTGTAGCATCCTTCTCAATATAGTAATAGAGCTTGTAATGTCAAATTAACTCTGGTTTCCAGGTAACTCCTCAGTTTTGTTCCTGGGACTATGGCTTGAATCTCTTCTGTAGAGTGGGTGGACAAATGCTGGACTTAGGTACAGTTACTGGTTTTGTGGAGTTTGGGGCAGTATTGCACTCTCTCATCTTGTCTGTAGGCGTAGTACCATTTCTCCCCACAAAGTGGTGGTGTGGCACCATTTGTTCAGACTGGGATTCATCATTGCTTTCACTTTTCTCCTTTAACTCAAAAATTTTGTCATTTCACTTAACCCCTCATCCTCTAATGAAGTAACATCAGAGGTAGTATGTCTCTCACACTCTCCCACGGTCAAACTAAGTGCTGCACAGACATCATTTAGCTCCAGTGCTGACAGTCAGAGCAACTTTTCTTCTATCTCCTCGCCTCGATTTCCTCGCCATCAGCAGTAATTCAATGTCCAGTTGCTTCTTCGAGGTAGAAAAACAAATTCACCAGGTGGAAACACAAAGTTTATATTGCGCTCTTCAACAGGCAGGACTCCGTCTTCTGTTTGGCATCTTTATTCTTCACAACACTTTTTTTTGTTTGTTTTCTTCAGGAAGCAGCCGGAACTCATGTATCATACACATGCACAACACAGACTCAACTCCATAACTGCGCCACACGCAACTGAATTTCAACTGAACCATATTCAAGACAACTAAGCAAACTCCATCCGTTGATGAAGGACATGAGAAGCAGTTGAAAGCTCCCAAAAAGCTAGCAATAGGACCTTGAGTTAAGTTAAACTACTGTTCCCAAAGGTCAAAAATGAACTTTCATACTCAAAGTATTAACCTTCAGCACCAGTGTCATATCCCATCTCATAGTGGTCAAAAGGTCATTTTTATTATTTAAAGCTCCATTCCTTAATATTCTTTATATCAGAAATGAAACAAATGACCTTGTGAACTAAAAAAAGGATTGCTTGTGGTGATGAACGCACCCAACTCGGCATCTTTACAGTCTTTTAGCTCATAATTTTGTGTTTGACAGCTGTTTTCAGCTACAAAGTTCTGATAAATCAACTGTACACTACCTGTTCAACACCAAATAGAGCTAAAGAGCCAGATATTTTCCTGAGGAGTTGGTGGAGAGTTGCATTCATTAGGAGGACAGAAGTAAGCAATTGGCTGATGTAACCATCAATGCAGCTTTAATATGACCACAACCTTTTCTTAACCTTAACCATGTGAGTTAATTTGCCTACCCTTAACCATACCCCAACCATACTGTAGGTGCTATGCATGGACACTGTATGAATAATTGAAAGGCATTAAACATGACTCTTCATGATTCTGTGAATAGAATTGGGGAGGATTGCAGAGGTTTATAACAGCGCTTACCTTTACAAACAGCTCAATGTTAGGGAAGCCCAATTTTTTAACTGCAGTGTCATACCAGGACATCGTGAACAATCCAGGTCAGCATTCCAAATGTTGAGTGAAACACTCCTCTAAAAACACTCAAGAAACAACTTCTTACCGTAACAAAAAACAAACCCAAAAATGATGTTTTCAGCTCATGACAAGTATAATATAATCCATGTTTAATTAATCCAGAACAGCGGTCCTGTTATCTTGAAACCATGATAACCACCAACCAGCATCATGTCTGTCTGCGTGTCCGTCACAGAAGACTCTATGTCTATCTGCCTGCTCCTCAGATTGTGTGTTTTTTTCTGCTTTCTCTGGTATGTCAGTGTCTCCTCCACACACAACCCCTCTTTGTCAGAACAAATATTAAACATGGTCTCAAGTGAAAATGTGTGTGTGTGTGTGTGTGTGTGTGTGTGTGTGTGTGTGTGTGTGTGTTTATTAATTACTGTTCACAAACTCACAATATGAGATTAAAAAGCCATCTAGGGACTAGAGCTGTCACAATTGTGAAAATTTAGTTGACGATTAATTGTCATACAGATAATTGTGATGAATGTTTGAATTGTCTTTTCATTTTATGCACCTATTATAGTAAAAGTCTAATACCGTATTTTCTCAAATGAAAGCCGGGGGTCAAATTCAAGCCTCAAATACAGGCAGGGAAAAAAAAACAAGGGTGGATAAACTCCTGGTGGGATAAACTGCTTTGACTGGGCCCTAACTTACATAAACATTATAAACTGGCATGAGGTCAGTGTTTGTGTGAAGTTGGAAAGGTTGGGAGGCACAGAACAATTTAAGAGTTCCTTCATTTTTCAGAGCAGTGGGTGGCGGTGGAATCTCTGCTCTGTCACAAACACAACCACACAATGTATCCAGTGTGAGTGTGTGTTGTAGCAAGGATGGAATGATCTTTTTCACACCCACAGCAGCTGAGATGTCTCTTGTTTTCTCTCTATTTCCATGCTGAGTACATTCAATGTGGACTTTCTTACATGACACATGAAGCTGCCACTAGTTGTAAATTCAACCCGAAGTAACTCGTCAGAAGTAAAAATCTCTGGAGAAAATAGTGTGGATAGAGGTGCTGTACCAGTAAAACTCTCCAGTGAAGATTTTGATAATTACAATTACAATCAGAATTAGAATCTAACATTTTTTGCAGGATATATCAGAGTTAATCAGGAGAAAGAGCATACAGAGCTGAAATAAAATAGAGAGAGAGAAGCCCCAGAGAGACCAGTGAGATGTGGAATGCCATTTAGTGTAAAGTAGGTTGTAAGCTTAAACCAGTACTTGTAGACCTTTAAATTAAACAATTGCCCTTCAATTAAATTATGCTCACAAAGTATCCAGTGGAACCATACATGTTGAAGAATTTTTTGACTAGCCACCAAAAGAAGCCTGTGAATGTTTTGGGTTGTTATAAAAAATCATTCTCATTTCTTTAAGTCTTTCAAGTCTTTCGAGTCTTTATCAAATAAAGCTTCTGTATTTTTGTTGACAGAAAAATATCAGAATCAGTCTTCAAATCCACCTAGTGTTATGGTTTCCTAAGACAAGGAAAAGCTTCACAAAAAATGAAAAGAAAAAAGAAAAAAAAGAAAATTGAGAGCACTGGTCTCTTTGGACAGCTGGAGGTGCAATAGGAGCTGTAGGTGGTAATGTAAGTGTAAGTGCTGTACATGGAAATGACAAAAAAAAAAGAAATGCTAATTCCAAGAGTAGAGTATGTCTATTTTAGAAATGACAAGATCAAATTAATAAGTGCAATAAACTAAGTCTAAAGAGATAAGTCACAGAAAGTAGGTCCATGAAAAAGTCAATAAAGGTTGTTTACATCACAGGAAGGGGAGCCAGGTAGGGGTTGAGGCTGAGGAGTGTAAGTAGATGGGACAGCTCAGGGCAACAAATCAGCTGCGGACCACAGTGAGTGAGTGAGTAGAACAGTTCTGATTTTAACAGATGTCCTGTATCAGCCCTATGTGAAAACCCAGTGAACCTTCTTCAGTCAAACATTGGTCCTTGTTGAGATTGTTTCATAGCTATTAAAGATAATGTAAATGCAGTATTTAGTTTGAGGTGACTATGCGTTGTTTCCAGCGACGCTGTGCCAAGAGCTCTCAGCACCAAACAGCAGGCTAATCAGCTTACAGACGGAGAATGTAGAGATTAACCCTGCATGCTACTGGCAGCAGCATAGCACTGTTATTCAGTCATCGGTGCACTAAAACTAGCTCCTGAGTGTCATACAAGACAATGACAGAAAAGAAGTCAAAATCAAAATAGTTAGTCTGGTGTATTGTAATCATGTCATTTAGCAAGAACTACTCAATGAAATCGTCTCCAGACTTTTATTGACTGGTTGATACATTGTCTCAGTGGGGGTAAATAAAGCTAGTCTCCATTGAGCCCAGTGACACAGAAGGACACTTGAACCTTTCCATAATATTTCCATCTACCTCAGTCTGTGCTTCCAACAGGGTCCCTGACAAAGGGAGCTATTGTTTGAATGTGAGCTCCCACGGAGAACAAGCTTGTTGTGAGTATGTGTGAAGCAGCTCTCAGATATTAGTGCATTTTTCCTTGCCGTTAAACCTCTCTGCTGGCCGTCAGAAAGCTGCCCTCTTTTATTCTCACCTCAATTAGGAATGTGCTGCTGAACCAGAGAGCAAAATTGACTGTTTATACGTGTGTGCAGGTTAAGATGACACATACATCATTATTAAAGTTTAAGCACATGCATGTAGAGGGTGGAAAAAATATCAACAAGAACCAACCATTATAAGCTTCACAGAGGTCACAATTCTAACATGGATATTGTATTGGCTTAAAATATATGATTATAGTAGAGTACAGTGTGTTCCTATTATTTTGTCCACAACCTTTAGAATTGCATGCATGGAGCAATGTAGGCTACCATGCCTGATGGATTAGGATATCAGTCTTAATGGGATAAGGTAAGCAGATCAAGATGGGGTTTCTCTCTCACTTGCTCTCTCTCTCTGTATCACACACACACACACACATACACACACACACACACAAGATTATGTGCCAATAAGGACAGCACACAGACAGTCTATGGGACAGCATCCATGCCAAAGATACCCACATCACACCAACAGCAGGTTTGTAATCAGAAGGCAAAAAGTAACTGTACACAACCATAGTGTTGGATTTAAAGATCTTTTGTTTGCATGGGATATTAGTCCCCTTGAAGTCTCTTGGCTTCACTGAAATCCTACTAAAATCATATTTTTACCAGATTTCATATGAAAACTAGCCACGGTACATAACAATAATGGAGCCATAACCAGCAGGCCTGTAACTGGATGGATCTTTTTGCCTATTGTGAAAGGATAAAGTTGAACATCCATGTTAAAATTCATGTTAAAAAACCTCCACCTCTANNNNCCTCTCTGATCTGGAACCTGCCTCCCCTCCACTTTCCAATCACCCATTCTCATCCTTCTCTGAAATCACCACATCGGACTTGTCTTCCATAGTCACTGGCATGAAAACCTCAACCTGCATCCTGGACCCCATCCCCTCCACCCAAGTCAAGGCCTGTTTCCCCCCACTCGCTCCTTTCACCACCAAATTTATAAACTCCTCTCTGTCCACTGGCCTCATCCCCCCCGCCCTCAAAGTCGCTACTGTCACCCCCTTACTAAAAAAACCCGGACTCAACCCTGACACCCTCAATAACTACCGGCCCATCTCCAACCTCCCCTTCCTCTCAAAAATCCTAGAGCGAACTGTTGCCTCCCAACTTAAAACTCACTTGGACTCCAATAACCTCCATGAACCTTTTCAATCTGGTTTCCGCTCCAGACACAGCACTGAAACTGCTCTACTAAAGGTCACCAATGACATTCTCCTGTCTGCCAACTCTGGTTACCTCTCCATCCTCATCCTCCTAGACCTTCATGCCGCTTTCGACACCATCAACCACTCCATCCTCATCTCCTGCCTTCAGTCCTCCATTGGCATAACCAGAACCGCCCTCTCCTGGTTTAAATCATATCTCTCTGACAGACATCAATTCATCTCCATCAACAACTTCAAATCCCCCACTGCCCAAATCACTCATGGTGTCCCCCAGGGCTCGGTACTTGGTCCCCTACTTTTCATCATATCCAACCTACCTCTTGGACAGATCCTCCGTCAACATGGCCTCCGGTTTCATTGTTACGCAGACGACACCCAGCTCTATCTCTCCACCAAGACTATTTCTGCAGCCACCCATTCCACCCTCACCACCTGCCTCACAGACATCAAAACATGGACGCAAAACAACTTTCTCAAACTCAACTGGGACAAATCTGAAATCATCATCATCGGCCCTAACTCCTTCACCCACTCCACCCAGGATTTTGCACTCAACATCGACGGTTCTATTGTCACCCCCTCCACTCATGTCTGCAACCTTGGCATCGTCCTCGACCCCACCCTCTCATTCCTCCCTCATGTTAACCACATCATCAAACAGCCTTTTTCCACCTGAGGAACATTGCCCGTCTTCGATCCCCTCTATCCTTTTCCGCTGCTGAAACTCTGATCCATGCATTCATTACATCCAGGCTCGACTACTGCAACAGCATTCTATATGGTTCACCTAACTACATCCTCAATAGACTCCAATATGTCCAAAACTCTGCTGCCCGCATGCTCACTTCCACCCGCTGCTCTGACCACATCACTCCAATCCTCCACGACCTCCACTGGCTCCCGATCAAGCACAGGATAAATTCAAAATATTAGTCACCACCTTCAAAGCCATCAACAACCTCGCCCCCCCACCTCTCCGACCTCCTCCACCACCACATCCCCACCCTTCGCCTCAGGTCTGCAGATGCTAACCTACTCCAACCCATCAGGACTAAGCACTGGACCTGGGCCGACAGGGCCTTCGCTGCTGCCGCCCCCACCCTCTGGAACACCCTCCCTAGTCACATCCGAAAGGCCAACACCCTGTCATCCTTTAAAAAAGCCCTCAAAACCCACCTTTTCATTCTTTCTTTTGACTTCTCATCTTCAGTGTATCAATGTATACTGTTTAGTTTCAGTGGTTAAATATCTTTTGTACTGTGTTGATTTGGTGTAATTTATTGTAGACTACAGTGACTTTTCTTGTCCTGTGTGGTGCTGCTCTGTTTTTACTAATAGGTATGCCTCGAGACTACCTGCCTGGGCTTATGTCTATATCCCTGAAGCCAAAATAGCTGTTCATGTGCTGCTAATTGGAACATTTGATTCTCAGCCCAAATTGGCCCAAAGTCCATATTTTGGAGTGTGCCAGAACATGCAAGTGCACTGCCACTCAGCTGGTTCCCCTTGCCTAACTGATGGCTTGCACTGTGCAATACGTGTACCCATCCTTCCATCCATTAATTATACCCACTTATCCTTTAGAGGGTCACGGGGGGCTGGAGCCGATCCCAGCTGACATTGGGCGAGAGGGGGTGTACCCTGGACAGGTTGCCAGTCAATCACACCTACAGTACATTCAGTACAATAGAAATCAATATGAATCTTGCATGGAGCCCATCTAAGAGTTTTTGTTTTTGTTTCAGTTTCTTGTTTTTTGTTTTTGTGTCAGTCAGTCCAAGCAAAAATAGAGCTGTGTTATAAAAAAAAAAATACAAGCACCTGCATTGGTTGATTAAGGTACTAGTGAGACAATGAAACACAAACCAGTAATCAGCATCTCAGTATGTTTCATTATGGGTTGACATACGTCAGCCGCTCAGTGTATACCACTACTCTACGTTCAAACATTGATGCGCATCAGCTCATCACATTTGGCCCCTCGGCACATTCCAACTACTGCTATCTTGACTACTTCTCTGTTTGTATGACGCATTCTGTGTGTGCTATGGATGTCAACTGAGTGAGTTTAAAGGCTTATCACACATCAAAACACTGCACAGCTATGCACGTCTATAATAATATGAAACAGGAATTCTCAGGAATAACTCTTAAATGTTATCAAAGCGACATGCATTTTATCCTCCATTATCCATGGTAAACAGTAATATTATCGCCTTCATGTTACAAAGTAAATTACTAGAAATGTGGGTGTCTGATTGGCCAATGCAATGAATTGCCAGATGACATTGAGTTGCGCTGCAGCAAAAGTTGACAGAGATTAAACATTTCTGCCTGATCACCCTGCGTTTTTTGCCAGAAACCTCTGCGTCTGGACCACAGACTGTATATAAAGATGGACGACATGACAGCTTCCCAAAAGTGAAGCCAAAACATCTCGATCGCCCCCTGGTGGCTGGTCCCAGTATAGGTAATAAGTCCCGCCCCCTCCATGTTAGCAAATGGGGCATGGGCCAAACTAAAAAATAAAAGTACACATCAAAGAAATTTTTCCCAAAGATGGTTTCTGTCATTTTAGGTAGTGGTAGTTCTTATCACACTGGTGTTTGTCCAAGTGTTCATTTTTCTCATAAGTTTGGTTTTAATTAGTTATTTGATGCTATAAAAACAGGGTGAAACGTCATGATTGACAGCTGTCAATCAGAGTGAAGTAGTCACGGAGGCACCAGCAGACGTCCTTTCCTGATCAGTACTGTGCAGACTCTGGTCCCAAATGACATCTCCAGGAAGTGGAGACGCGTCGTCCATCTTTATGTACAGTCCATGGTCTGGACTCCTGTTTATTGCACTTTGTTGTGTTTTTCGATGCAGTACTATTGTCGGCCTGAACACAGCCTTAGGTTACACTCACTAGATGAAAATTAATTGTCATCTATATCTTCTCTTTATTGCTATCTTTATTGCTATCTTTTGTACTGTGTTTAATTTTTAATTGAAAAGTAGTGTTTTGAGTGTTTTGTTTTGAGTACGACTTATGCCAGTCAATACAGATACAGCTCCATAACGTCATTTTACGGTGCTAGAACCATTATGGTTTGTTACCTTGACCAAGGAACCATGGAAGAATGTTTTTCTCAGTGTATATGAAGAGTTATTGACTTAGGGTGGACATACACTATGTGTGCAGTATGTGTTGGTTCATATGGTTCATTACCTTGACATAGAGTGAGATCTCGTAGTCCTGGTCTTGGGGTGTTCTGCTGTTCCTGCGCACAGGAGGCAGAGGGCTCCCTAACCTCCTATGGGAGATCAGTTTCACCTCCTCTCTCTTCTCCTCGGTCATTTCCTGCCGCTGCGGGATGTACGAACAGCCATCTTCCAACAGCACCACTCGCTTTTTCTTCATCTGCTCATCCCTATTTTTGGGCAAGGATTCGTTTTTGATCACTGACTTCAGCTCCTTTATCCAGTCCTCCTTCCTTGGCAGACTTTTCTCTTCTGGCAATGTTTCCCTCTTCAACCATTCTTTTCTTCCCCTCTCAGATTCCCAGATGTCTTTTTTCACAGGCCTCAGTTCCTTCCTCCAGTCTTTTGTTTCTGGTGCTCTCTCTTCCTCAGTTTGGTCTTTTTTTATCCAGGCATTATCTTTTCTCCTCAGTGACAGCACCCTTGCTGTCCCCCATTCTTCTTTCCTGAGCAGGTTCAGCTCAGGGCACAAGATCCCATTCTCCATTGCTTGCTTCAGTCCTTTCACTCTTCCATTTTCATCCAACTCCACCCCTCCTTTTTCATCTTTCTGTTTCTCATCATTCTCTTTAGCGGGTTCAACCTTCTGTCCTGGCAGTTCTTGATACTCTCCATCCTTTGTCTCGACTATGGTGTCTTCAGCAGGGGCTGTATTGGTGGCAGGCTTTTGTTCTTCAAGTTCTCTACTCGGGCTCTCCTCTATCTCTTCAATCTCATCATCCAAAACCGTCACTGGCTCTTCCGCCATCTCTAACTCTCCCTCCATTGCTTCTTCTTCTGCTCCTCCCTTCTCATCTTCTATGAGGGCCTGCTGTCTTAACTGTTCTCTCAAGTTTTCTACCCAATCTGTCCCTGCTTCTTTGAGGAGCTGTGAAGGATGTTCTTGCAAATCTCCTCCCCCCTCTGTTGTGGACTGATTCTCCTCTAATGTAACCTCACCTCCTCCTAGCTTATCAGGTTCAACTTTACCCCCTTCCTCCAGTTCAAAGGCCTCCTCCACCTGGTCCAGATCCACATCTTGCTGTGTGTCTGAAGGTACCTCCTCAACACACTGCAGTACTGGTTCTTTAAGATCTACCTCAACCTGATTCTCAATTTGAACGATCTTCTCTTCTTGCATTTCTAGATCACCTCTTCCTCTGTGCTCTTCCTCTGACTCTCTAACAACATTATCACCTGTCTTCCTCTCCTCTTCAGTACTCTGTCCTCCCCCATCCATCACTGTCAGAGTATTAATCCCAACCTGTCGCACTTGCTCTTCCTCTTGCCCCTGGTGGTTGATCCCTACCATCCTTGTTTCCTCAATCCATGACTGTGACTGTCCTTCAAAGGGTACAAAAGCCAAGTCTGGTTGCTGTACCTTCTGATTTACTTCAGCTTCTATGTCCAGAACATCATCAGAAGTTAACATTGCATATTTCACAAACTCCTTGGTTCCCTCATTCTCAACCTTTGCCTCTATGCAATCCATCTGTTGCCACGTGCTTTTATTATCAATGGACTCAAACACCTGTTTGCTGGATTCTGACTTGTCCTTCTCGTCAGTATTTTTTATTTCATCTTTATTCTCACTGGTTAATTGGTTGGTCTGATTGGCCACCACATCGATTGTGTCAACTGTATCAAAGGGTATGCCATTGTTGCTAACAGTTGAGGTTTGGCATAAATTATCTTGATTGTTGACTTGTTCATTTATCCCTGTGGGATAAATAACATCTATAGTTGGATCCTCAATACTTTCTGTTACCCCACCATTAGTGGGTAGAGTAACAGCTTCTGTGTTGTCTGTGTGATCAGTAGACAACTGTGTACCCTCTTCTGCAAGAGTACCTGAGTCCTGAACATGCTCTACATCATCATTAGTGGACACTACCTGGTGTTCTTCTGACCCATTGTTCTTATCCTCCCTTACCTCTGTTTCTGAACTTGCTATCACTGCCTCTTGTTTATTTTCTTCATCTTCGTCTTCCTCATTTTCTTCCTTGCTGTCCAATATCTTATCTTCACCTTTCTCAGCCTCTAGCAATGCTGAAAAGTGACATGGTTTTTCAGTCGCCGTCGTTTTGTTTTTTGATTCTTCCTCTCCCTTGCCTTCACCCTCTTTCTCTCTTGTCTGTTCATCTATCTTTTCATGCTCTTCCTCCCCCACTTTTACTCTCTCCCCATTTTCCTTCAGTCTTTCACCTCCTCCCTTCTCCTCTCCTATTACTCCATTTGGTAACAGGGCCATTTGGATAATCCTCACTTCCTCCCTTTCACTCTGCTCTCTGCTTTTTCCTTCGGTTTGTCCCTCTCCCGCTTCAGCCATCATCGAAACATCCTCCCCTACTTCCTCGGCTAGTTCCACCTCCTCATCTTCCTCTTCTCCCTCCTCATCCTCTCTTCCTCTCTGGGTATCCAGGTCTGAACAAATACCTAGTGGACTGTGGACAATGGCACCGTTTGACAGGCCTGGGTTTGGAAAGGAGCCTGACTGAGCCATTGGGGAAATTTGAGGAAATAATGGGACACTTACTTAGGAATAAGAACTTTCCAGGATCTGTGTGTAGTTCTACGGGTGGTTTGGGCCCAGTATTCCAGAAACGGTCAAAGACAAATTTTGGAGGTACTGAAACTAAAATTGCAGAATGGTTCCAGTTTCCAGATTGCCCAAAAGGAATCTCAGCGCATTTCTGAGGATGCCAAGGTTTCAAAGACTGTGAAATAAACCCAGTATTCCAGAAAATACTCAAAAAGGATCTCACAGTGTTTCTGATGTCCGAAGGCAAGAGGCTAGGAGTAGGAATAAAGTGTTTCCAAGGTCACAAGTGGACTCAAATCCTGAAATAGCTCCGAAGTTGCTATGTGAAGGAGTCCAGGTTTCCAGAGTGTTTCCGAGACAATGTTTACAATGATCTTGAAAGCAAAGCTATGGAGATTGCAAAAGGCCTGTAGGATTCCAAATTTTCAGGCAGTGGAAAGAAAATCCGGATTCTGAGATTTCAACAAAGTACATAAGACAATATATATTATTCAAGCATATAGGTTACAGTTACAGGTTAAGTACACGCTCTTTTTACTCTTTGCTTGCGGCTATGGGGCTCTCGAATCAGTACTGCGCCTCAAGCAGAGTTAGACATCAATAAATACAATCTCTTGCTCTCTGTCTGTCTCTCTGTCTGTCTCTCTCTCTCTCTCTCTCTCTGTCTCTCTCTGTCTCTCTGTGTGTGTGTGTCTCTCTCTCTCTCTCTCTCCAAAGGATTAAATGGAGGCTGATCCCCACATGACCAGGAACTTAAACCCCTCTGCCACCCAGGGACCAGCACCACTTGAGCTGAAGTTCCTTAAACACACACACACACACACACACACACACACACACCATTACCATTACATACAAAACACATAACTACACCAGACAGAGACAGAAGCACATACAGTTGCAGTTGAACTGAAAATTCCAGCCTCACGTAGTAATTGTGTAAGCTTGCATGATAATTACATTGGGTCACACAATATGGCACTGTGCTGTTGCTCAGTAACAACACGAACCATAACAGAACAATGAACCCTAAACACAAACATTCTGCAAGTTCTTTGAGTTCTTTTGAGTTCTTTCTAATCCGACCAATGCACCATGATCAGTAAAACATATTATCAATTTTTTTTTTATCTTCATATTTTTAACAGGAGATGTGGATGGACATAATTTACATATACTGTATACTGCTCTATCTTTTCAGCCAATTTGATATACGCTTGGCTTTGAGTAGCCAATACTAAATAATTAGTATTTAAATGAAGTAAAACATTTCTCTCTCCATATGCTCTTATTACACACGCTTATCTTCCATAAATTGGATTTGAGTGATAACTGTCTAATTTTCTTAAAACCTGTAATAAGCAGAGCCTGCCACAAGAGGGTAGAATGTTGACTTCAAATAATATGGAAGGAAAGAACATTGGGGGGGCAAACATGAATAAACATTTACTTCATTAGCAAGATGGCATATTTATATAAAAAACAAAGGTAAAGGAGTAATCTTTTTGTATAGTTATTTATTCTTTGATATTTCTAATGTTCTTCTCCTTTTTTTTATTGATACAGGTTTTTGAATATAAAGCTTGATATAAATAGGTTTTTAATTTCTTATACTCTTCTAACTTACAGGGGTTTTTTTTTACAATTGGTAACACACATTTCTCTATACTGAGTTCACTTTTTCAAAACTGTTCAGACAGTTCTTTTTACCAACATGCAGCTCAGCCAGACAGTTCATCTCACATCCAAAATGCACTAATGCAACAAAAACACTTCATACGCATCTCAGGATCAACTCATGTACCAGAACACTGACAACATTTGTCTCCCAGCAGTAACACTCATTACACAATGACCTAAAAAACACTAACAACAGGTCGCATTACAATATGTATCACTAATTCTAGTAAAAAGTTTTTATTTACTTATTTATTTATTTAGGATAAACCAAGATTCCATTGCAACAAAAGAAGGTCACTTCTTTATTGCATGGATGGTGCTACCTTACTTTGGAAGCCCTGAGAGGCAAGTGAAGACAAAAAAGTTTTTCAGGCTCATTTTTCAGTGTTTCTTGTTGTAATACTAATTTCGGCCACAAGAGGCTGAAGTGCAACACTAGCCCATGTTTTAAATAGGACTGAAAATCACTCTAAACACAAGGTACATACTGTATTGTGTGTTAGCATGTTATGTAACATTACTGTCATGTCGACAGTGCTTCTCCTACCACTGGGCAACATATATTTTAATATATTCTAACAACAAATAACAACTAAGTAGTTCCCTCTAACGCTATATTTTTTAATAACAGTGACTTCCACATGTCAAGACTTGTTCTTATTGTGCTACCTTGGTAGTTCACCGGATAGAGTGTGTACCATTAGGGCCTACTCCTTTTCGCAGCGGCCGGGATTCGATTCCAACCCAAGTTCTCATGACCCTAGAACAAATTAGGCATAGGTGGAATTACAAGATCATGGACTTTTTGTCAAATAGAACATTTAAAGTTAAAGTAGGATCAGAAATCTCAGAAAGTTTTGATATTTTGAACGGGATAGCGTCGTCAGTCCTATAATTCCAAATCTGGAATAATGACAATAAGGGTAGAGATTATTGCAAAATTCAAAAGTTTATTTTATTTTTATGTTCTGTTTAAAGTTTAAAGTTATGATGTTACACGCTCCGATACAGTAGGTGGCGGCATGCACCTCCAACGTTGGTTTGTAGACTGCCAATAAAACCAAAGAAGAAGAAGAAGTCGCATATCGGCTGCTGTTCAATTTACGTCATTTCCTTTATCCTCTGCGCCATGCTAACAAATTTATCCGAGAGGTTTATTTATAGTTAATATTAGAGAATATTGTGCTGTTTCAGTTTAAGACAGTGTGAACTGCCAAATGCCTGCCATCGTCCATAACTAACCGAGAGAAGATATTTACGGAATATCGTGTGTTTCGCTTGCTAGCAGCATCATTTCAGATTCCTCGTTAGCAGAACTTGCTAGCCAGCTTAGTGCAGCTTGTAAGATAGCTAATGCACTCAAGAGCTGCTTGGCAGCTTTTACTTGTGTTGGATGTATGGAGGAAAACATCGTAGACACCGATTTTTAAAACCACATTATCATGAAATAACGCCTAACGTTACAGCTTTATTGGTACGTATGACAGTGAATCTATTCTTGTGTTAGCCACTAATAACGTTATAGCGGCTAGTGAGACATGGGTGGTGGACGTTAACGTTAGGCAGTCAAGTCTCATTATTCATGAGTATGGATTTCTGCTTTGCTAAAATGGTTTCGTTCCTGTGTTCCCAAACGAGATTCTAGATAATCGTAAGTCGTGATGCAGCAGGCAGAGAATGGCGGTGAAGAGGAGGCGACGGTAGATGTCCAGTTTACCGATTTACCGAACGCCCTGATAGCCTGCAAAGTACCGGAGGATTTGTTCAATGAAGGCAGTC
This sequence comes from Oplegnathus fasciatus, assembly GCA_003416845.1. Lineage (NCBI taxonomy): Eukaryota > Metazoa > Chordata > Actinopteri > Centrarchiformes > Oplegnathidae > Oplegnathus > Oplegnathus fasciatus. Next base: position 185,756 of record NTHP01000640.1, read on the forward strand.
TGAAGGTAAGGACAAAATGCTGTGCATCAGTGCTCATATTTGCAATGTGGACGATTTACAAACGTTGGCATTTTATTCAGCTGCGTGCCTTGTGTATTGGATGTGTGCTGACCTTAAGAGTGTTGCTTTTGGATTTGTAAAATCTAAAAAGAAATGTCCTGTGAATATAGTCTTAAGCAATTGAGCAAGGAAACGCTGGCTCACTTGATTTTTGGACGGAGTTTGGTTCTGTACTGTGCTGAGACACATCACACATGTCCTGTATGTCTCCATGAATGACAGTATAAGTGGTGCACGTTGTAGTGTGTTTAGACCACTAGATGGAGTTACGAGTTAAAGAACACTGCCATGGTTATCACTGAGTTGACAACAAAAATACTCACTTCCTGGTTCCTTAGTCATTCTGAGTTACTTAATAGCTAAAATTGCATCAGTTTAATTTCATCTTGGAGGATGAGGTGCAAGAATGGCATCAGCCACAGAGATGCATCATTGGAAAGTTTCCAATAATAATCAGTCTGCATTTGCAAGGGTTTTACTGGTATTCCTGTGACTGTTGACCTTGGGAGGGCGTTGATTTATGTTAGATGAAGTTAAGTGAAGAAAGAGTTCTTTGTTTTGATGAAAAAGACATAACATGACTTATGCTTAAGATTTTCTCATAACAAAACTAATGTGTATCTGAGGCCTTTGTTAAACACAGCTTGTTGTAGCGTCAACCCTTACCCCTAGCTAAACATACTGTGATGCATCTTTTCTATGGTGGAGGAATAAAGTTTGAATTTCACTACTGTAGGTCAGGATGATGTTTACAATAGGGACATGCCATTGAAAAATTGCGATAGCAAATTACATCTTTCCCTATAATCAGTAGGTATTAAACCTCAATACTTTTCCTGTACCAACAGAAATGTGTCGCATAGAGTCTTAAAACCTGTCGAGTACAGAAAGCTAGCATTGAATACTTTATTCTTCGATCAGATCCTCACTGATTTAAATTAGAAATTTGCCAATTATAGAATGGTGTATTTAGCAAAGGTTATTGTATTGCTACTGACAACATTTAACATTTGAGATGGATTCTTTTCAAGAAAAGCTTTGGTAGAAAAACATACTCTTCTCAATGTGATAGCAAAAAGTTAAATTTAAGTACGTTTTCTTGACTTTTCTTCTCTCTGTTGTATCGTCCTGTTGTTTTTCCTTTTTCCTGAATAAGCCTGAGTTAAACTGCTATTGCAATGCTTTTAATGAATTTTAAATGTTAATTTTGTAGGGATGGCAATGGTGGGAGGTTGGTCAGTCCACCACTTTCGTCCAGACTGATATATCTCGACAACTAGCAAACAGATTAAGAATGCACTTAGTACAGGCATTCATGGTCCCCAGAGGAAGAATCCTAATGTCTGCTCCAACCATCGGGTCAAAAGTTCTAATTCTCCCATGCTTCCCATCAGCCTCAGCTGCATGTTGTGTTTAGTGCTCATTAGCAAATGTTAGCATGCTAATACACTATACTAAGATGGTGAACATTATAGCTGCTAAACATGAACATGCTAGTAATCACTGTAAGCATGTTAGCAAGCTGCTGTTAGCTTTTGGCTCATAGGACCACTGTGCTTAAGATTAGCCTCACAAAACTGCTAGCATTGCTATAGACTCTAGTCTTGCTCAGCACTAATTGTACTCTCTTGCAGCAATGTTTCTTATTTCATTAAGTTTTAAGCCTCAGTTTCACTTTGTTATTTTAGTTTTCACTTGGCGAAATAAAATTGAAGAGTAGCACATTAGTGAGCATTGTCTCCTCACAGCAGTAAGCTGTATGGGCGCAGTTTCATACACTCGGTGTGGTCACCGGGATGGTACCTTTTCAGGTGATGGAGAAGATTTGTTGTGTCTCCCGTCTCGGTTGGCACCGACCGACAGCATATTTTACAGACGGTCTTAATCTGTACTTGGTCGCTTTTGAGATATCCAAACCACTTCCATATAATTGACGTTGTGTTACCAACAATTTCCTCAGTTTTGAAGGATAACGTGAGTTCACTTTCACCGTCACTTTTGTGCCCCTCGGTTCAGCTCATTTTTCCCCCCTTTTCCAGAGGACGTCCACTTTCACATCCACTTTTCACCAGTAGCTCAAACAACGCTTTGCTGTAGAAAATGGGCGTGTACTTTGACGTGCAAGCCAAAAACTGCAGACTTACTGGCTGTTGTTGCGTTTATTTCTGCTGTGTGATAGACTGTTAGGTTTATCCATATCGAGTAAAAATGTCCAAAGTTAATCATCGTTATCAACGTAAATTCATTTCGAGATCGTTTTATCGCCCAGCCCTAGCTGTAATAATGTAAAATATGTCATCATAGGAGAGGTTATAATTGTTGATAAATACTGTACATTAAAAAACACCTAAAATTACCTTATTGCTGCTTACAAGTACATTATAGTGTGTTAAAAACAATTTATTAAATGTTTAAGTACTGCTAAATCTAGGGGGACGTTACGTTACGTAAAGTGTTACATTTACTTAGTTTCAGCAATTTTTCCATATAAAGACAAAACAGGCTGACAAACCAGACAGCCCATACATCAAAAATACAACCAGCTGCTGATATACACTCAGGCTATTTACCAGCTATATGCACACATAGGGCAGTGAGATGAGCCGGTGTTTGGTAGCGTGCTATAGGGTTTTGCTGACGTTGATGGAAAAGGCAAAACAACGGAATAGCAGGGCAAAGGGCATCTGGTGAAAAAAATGACTTGTGGTGTTGTTGTTTTTTCCTTCTTCCCTTTCTTCCATGATACTGCTGCTTTTCCACTGGGCATCTGCAGGGATTTGAGGGTCAGCTGATGTTGTTTTGATTGTGTTAAGGAATGAGTGTAGCTCAGTCGAATGACATTATATTAAGAAAGAAGGAAGGGATCATTTACACACATTGTCTGTATAAAACAGGACTTAGATTACAGTATGTGCATAATTATAAGGCATGTTCATGTTCTGGATGAAAAATATTCCCAAGAACACTTTTTGAAACTCTCAACCATATCAACTTAAACATTGAGTGGAATCATTTTCAGGTGATCTAATTGCTTTATTGAGAGAGAGTGTGGCATAAAGTGAGCCATATATTTAGGTGTGTACAATTATTAGGCAGCTTTTTGCTGCAAGTAAAATGGGCCAAAAAACAGACCTAAAGCACACTGAAAAGACAAAATTATAAAATGCCTTTCAGAAGGATGCAAAACAATTGAAATAGCCAAATTGTTAAATCGGGATCACGGCACAATGATACGCTTCATCAGTGACAGTCAACAGGGTCGCAGAAAACCAACTGAGAAGAAAAGCTGCAAGTTCACTTCATGAGAGCTACAAAGGATTCAGCATGAAGGCTCCCGGAACCGTTAAGCCTGTAGTGCTACCATTTTCATGACCTGAAACCTTTCTGGAGTCCGCAGAAGTGCTCAGAAACACTGCCAAGGTAACGACGGCTTACACTCACAACGTAAAAGCTGAGCTGCTGGTGATAGAAGTCATTGTGGCATGTATGACATTGTTTAGCCTACAGTGCTGTGTGTCTAATATGCAGTTACCATACTTAGACAAGTCTTGCTGGGTTTAAATACTTATGGCCCGTAGAATAATGAATAGATAGGAAATAAGTGCCCTTATGAGAAATACTAATATTAGTGCCAAAGCATTAAAGCCTCTGGAAATCCAAGGGTCTTATGTACATAATAGTCAGCATCTAAAAGTATTAGAAATTAGTTTCAATCCAGATTTGAAATATTGTCATTAAATTTTTTGTAACTTTCCTGACATTAGGTTTGAATTGGGCGTGGTTATGCTCAGATATTTATTACGAAAATTCTGCAATAAATTCCGCCAACCAATCATAAAAAAATTCACGTCAGTTGTCGCACCCCTCTCTTTGCGTCTGAGCCAACTCGTCTCTACATAGCCTTTTGGAAGTAGCTAGCTAACTAGCTAAACACAGAGTCCGCCTCCCCTCGTCCTGCTGGAGTCTTGCGCTCGGTTGGCTCAGAACATGGTCCGCCCATCAAGAGCAACAGCTCGATCCAGGGTGTTGAGATGGAGGCAGGTGTCTGTGAAGATGTGGGCACAAACAGTCTCTGATTTCCCGTTATTTGGCCAGCCCCATTTCGTCCACTCCACCTTCCCACGGCCGGACATTAGCCAGGAGCAGCTAAGCTGTTAGCTGTTAGCTCTTATCCCGTCCTTATTCCCTCTCCTCCCAGGGCAGTCGCCCCATCCGCGGAGAAGTTTGGTCTAAGTGGTCAGTGGATGCCGTGGGGAGTGATCGTCTTAAGGTCCACTGCTCTTAATCCAAACCCCAGGCTTCATTTTCCAATGCCTTTGAGTGTATTTCTGCTACAGGTAATACGTGTTTCAGCAATAAAGACGAAAAAAATAACAGATCAAAATAAAATGTAGCGAAGTTTGAAGGAGCTACGGCCGCAGCATCTGGATGGAGATGTCAATCAAAACGTGATCTCCCACGCCCACACAGTCTTGAGAAATGGTCTAAACAGCAAAATGAGCTGTTTTTGAACCAGGACTTCTATTAGTTATGAATGTTAATTTTTTACGAAGAGTTTTGTGGACGCTTAATGAGACACTTGACTTTGATATCATATATGCATTTTTACTATTTCAAGCCAAGTTTCCAGAGGCTTTAAAAAAAAGCAGCTAAAAAACACCTTAAACAAAAGCAGGTTGGTTGTTTAAAGTTTAGGACCCTTGACTGGGAATCCGTTTGAATGCAGTGTCTGTTTTTTACACTTTCCATTTATGTTTTCACACATTTCTGATTTCTTTTTGGTTTTCATGGTTAAAATCAAACTGGACAGTATTAGTGGCTTATGAGAGGCCAATCTAGCTGTAGATAAATCTCTCAGGCTGATAAATTGCCTGACATTATTGCAGATATATCATTATCTGCCGGCCGATTAAGTACCAAGAAATGTCAGTACAGAATGACAAAAAGACCATTTTGGTCATTTAAAACGTGTTTCCACTGAGCACTTCGGTATAGTACCTTTGCTATAGTATATAGTGCCCTTGCCCAAAAGTACCCAAACCCTAGCTCTGTGTTGCATTTCCACCACAAACAGTACTCTTAAGTGTGGCCGGGGTTGTTACCGGACTGTAATGGCGCGTCAACCACATAACGTTAAGCAGATGATTTCATTTACTAACTTGTGCCAAGCAAATGAAGCCGCATTCAAAACATCCATTCTGAGGAAATGTTGCAAAAGTTTCAAAAATGAAAGGATGTTTTGCTGCCTTTACATCTTTACTAGTTAATGTGAGTTCGCTGTGGACTGGAGAAAAAATAATTTAACTCACTGTGCCGATCAAAGGCTACACCGGCAGCTGTACCGGCAACTTTTAAGGTGGAACGTTTTCTTGCATGTTACTTGATGCATGAGTTGACGTCGTGAATCAATCAACACACCTTATATGTCAATATGACGACTTTGACCATTCCGTTTGTTTTTATTGGCTCTCTTGCATGAAATACGCTTTAGAGATAATTTGATCTTCAAGTGCTTAAAAAATGCTTTAAAAAAACGAATTAAGCAAACATTCTTTTTCCTCATTTGGAGAAAGGGGCTGATAGTCGTTCCGGTGCGCTCTGGCAGCACTACACCTCTGCACCAGAGCCCCAAGGGCTCTGCTCTGCACGTAAGTAAAGTGACCAATCAGCGGACTGCAGTGTTTCTAGCTCTGCCTTTTAGTACCACGTCAGTGTGCTAGGTACCTTAACAGAGGGGACGGTATGGAACGGTTCTGTTGGTACCATCCACAACTTTTGACAACGGAAATGCAAAAATAACCGTTCTAATGTGTAACAAACTGAACTGAACTGAACTGAACCGGACTGCTTAGTGGAAACACGGCTTTAGTAACAGTGTAATTGCTACAACTGGTCCTCAA
>NTHP01000640.1:203428-213936 GCA_003416845.1 Oplegnathus fasciatus
GTCGGTAGCTGCCTATGAGTGAATTAAATTATTTTTTTCTGCAGTCTACAGCTAGCTAACATTAACTAGTAAAGCTGAAATGCAGCAAAATATCTAGTCAGTTTTTGGAACAGCTAAAACGCTAAAAGTTTACGATGATGTAGTTAAAGGTATAATCTCGAAGATTTTCATTAAAATAAACGTCTGTTAAGTCACTGTCTATCGCCGAATGATACAACACAATGGTGATTGAGCCTGTGGCCCACTGATGAAAGCCCTTGCATTTGCAGTATTGTGACCCTGGTGTCAGGAGCGACTTCCCCGGAAAAATCATGAGCGGTGCACAGTTAGGCTTTTAACAAGGCTTTTAATGCAACAGACTCGCTCTTCAGCTCATCTATGTGTGAAGCAGCGTACTGTTTTTTCCGGTGTCTGCTAGCGTTGTGAGTAAACGGTTGTTTATTATGGCCGAACAAACAAAGAAAAGATTGATGACTACAGACGAGGAAGTGAGATCCGAAAACACACCTGCAATTACTGATTATTCCCATAGGTGCCGTGAAAGACAACGAAATGAAAATCTTCAAGATTACAACTTTAATGTATGTAAACTTGCCACCACCATAGGAACAGTGTTTACGTGACCTTCGAAATGATAATTCCAGCTTGTTATAGGAATTACTGTACACTTGACACTGAAACAGGAACCTGTTGTTCGCATTTAAATCCGCACAAATTTTGATGATAAGCTTCCAATTTCTTTTACCGATGACTGGTGATTTTTTTATATTCTTATTTAACTGCTGCTCAGAGGCACCGTTGTCTCTTTCTGCCCTTTCAGTTGTTAGTCTGGTTGGTACAGCGTTTTGTTGTCAATTTGCAAAACATAACTTTTTGCAAACCCTTCTTACAAAATAACATTTATATATAGACAGGTGACAAATTAAAGAAAAAACAACAAAGTGTCTTACTAAGGTGTTGGGCCACCACGTGCCGCCAGAACAGCTTCAATGCACCTTGGCATTGATTCTACAAGTCTCCGGAACTCTACTGGAGGGATGTCTAACATGTCGGTCCACAGTCTCCCATAGGTGTTCAATTGGGTTGAGATCTGGTGACTGCGAAGGCCATAGCATATGATTCACATCATTTTCATACTCATCAAACCATTCAGTGACCCCTCGTGCCCAATGGGAGGGGGATGGGGATTGTCATCCTGGAAGAGACCACTCCCATCAAGATAGAAATGTTTCATCATAGGATAAAGGTGATCACTCAGAACAACTTTGTATTGATTTGCAGTGACCCCTCCCCCTAAAGGGACAAGTGGACCCATTCCATGCCAGCAAAATGCCGCCCACAGCATAACAGAACCACCAAATCCCCTCACTATAGGGGTCAAGCATTCAGGCCTGTACCGTCCTCTTGGTTTACGCCACACATGCACACGCACACTTGTGGAGAATATGTTGAAGGATGACTCATCTGACCATATCACTTTTTTCCACATCTCTGTAGACCAGTGAGTGCCTGGTTGGTTTTTGCACCACTGAACTCTCAAATGTGCTTTCGTCTTTGTATTGAGGGGTTTATGCACTGTAACCCTACTATAATATCCCTCTCTATGTAATTGTCGACAGACTGTTCTTGCTGACACAGTCTGATCATGTCCTGCAGTGACATTCTCAGTCACCTGAGGAAGAGTTGCTCTTCTGTTTTTCCTTTCATATCGCCCTAATGCAAGAGCATCACGCTCATAAATTGTGTGCTGTCGACCACAATTTCGTACACTATTTACTGATGGCTTTCCTATAGATCTAAATACAGATGTCACTTTAGTCATTGTTCCTATTGAACCACGAGCCAGTTGAGCAGTCTTTGTGATACAAAATCAGAATCAACTGGGCCTGCTCAGCATTTTTATACATGCCACAGAGATGTTAATTGCTTAATTGTACCTGCAGAGCACCTGTATAGAAGCATCTGCATTCGTTATGTTTCTCCACTCATTTATTCAGGTTTTTCCTTTAATTTGTCAATCGTCTGTATATGTATACACTGATCAGCCACAACATTGAAACCACCTGCCTAATATTGTGTAGGTCCCCCTCGTGCTGCCAAAATAGCTCTGACCCATCGTGGCGTGGTCCAGGGGAGGTTTCACGCCTGTAATTTTGGTTCAAATCAAACTGAAAAGTCCGAAAGTCCGACGAAACGAGGTAGGTGTGAAAGGGCCCTTAACGTAAAGAATGTTGACATTCAATGTTAGATATATTCACACAAAAAAACATTAGCCCAACTGCATGGTAAATTCATTGTAGAAATTGGAATTTGGTATTCATTGTAAAGTTAGAAGTTGGTGTGCACAACGTGACAGACTAAAAATTACAGGTGCTCCTCTGACTGAGACTCAGACAGATATCGGATTCAAAATAGTCCTCAGTCCTGCTCCCTTTGGCCCTGTCCATGAAGCATGGTCTGTGTGTCAGTACGATGTCCAGGTGCCACAGCAGTAATGAGTGGGCGTGTATGCATCTGTGTGCGCATCTTTTTATTGATGGTTATTGGTTAGAATTCACTGAACTTTGACTGTCAGTCAAAACCAATATGGTTCTATGGCCAATAGCGTTGCTTTTATATAGCAGTCACGAGCAACTTTCAAACATTTATTTTCATTCTTTTATCAAATATTTAACAATTAATTGGTTATGAAAATGGTTGCAGATTAATTTTCTGTCAACTAACTAATCCTTTCAGCTTTAGCATGAGCAAAACCTCTCAAACTACATTTGGACCGTTACATGACTAACACTACAGGTTTCCATTCAGAGTTTTGATGGTAAACTTGGGGTAATATAAATAACAGGACGAGGATATGTACTTGTGTCCAATGTGATCATTATGTTAGTAATTATGTCAGTAAAGCTTTTGAAGGGACAAATTAAGCAGGAATGGTCACTTGTACAATATTACTTGTGGTACATTGATGATACAAATGTGTGTGTAGGTGTGCAAGTATGTCCTTACCTCTGTCCTTTTCAAGCTGTGTTTGAGGTAACAAACATGAGCATATGCTGAATCATAACAGTCCCTACAATAGGTAGGTAGGTTGGACAGTACAATCCGTATCCATCCGTTACCTATACTGCTTATCCTTTAGAGGGTCGCAGGGGGCTGGAGCAGATCACACAGAGAGACAAACACCCATTCACACTCACCATTCAATGTGAATTATACATGTATCTGGCACATTGAAATTTTTAAAAAAAATTGAAAAACATGTGTAGCCTTCTAAATTTGGCACACCTTATTTTTTATGGGCTACATCCAAATAGTAAAGTTTCAAAGATTCAAAGTTGATAAACTTAAATTATGATGGTATGATCTCACTGATAGAAATGGAGTGGGCAAAATATTAGGAACACCTCCTTAGTGTTATATTAGATCACATAAATCAGAAAAAAATCAGAATGTAGGTTTTCTGAGGAATGTACTAAGGATAAATACAGGGAAATTTATCCACTAATCATGACATAAATTAAAAGTTAGAAGCCAAAACATGAAAAAATGAAAGTAAAGGGTCCCACATACTGTCAGCACTGAGTTTATTAAAGATGCAACATTTTAGATGATGGACCTTCGCCAGTCAAATTCCCAAAATGACACAACTCATATAGAATCACCTAGTATTGAGCCACAGCCTGCAACAGTTAATCAAAAAAGGGAGCCAAATCTCTAGCACCTGAGACGATTAACACATCAATAATTGATTAAAAAAGATCCTCAAACAATACAAACAATATATGTCAAAATCCATAGAATACAAATGAAAATTGAAAAAACAAAGGAAATTAAAACTGCAAGCAGCATTGAACACGCCCTCGCAGCCTCACGCACGTCAGGGGGAGCGGCAGCTGCGGTGACCTCACAGGAGGCTGGTCGACATGGCTTTGGATTTTAGTGAGCGTTGGACACTGCCTGAACGCGATAAATGTCACTTCCCTGTGTCCACTATGTGGCGCTAGAGAACACACACTAATTATACGTCATGTTGCTGGATATCATGTGTAGACCATGCCATGTAAATTTCACGTAAATTGGATGCTCTTTGTCACATAAGGCTGACTTCCTGTTGTCAGTAGGTGGCGCTATGACTTTGACTGAATATTGGCAAGTATATGTCATCAGGCCGGGACTCTTATCAAACATGTGAAGTTTGGGGCAGATTGGACAATGTATATTTGAGTTACAACAACTTGATGTTTTATGGCAAAACGCTCAAAATGGCCGCCACGCCGTTCGACGATCTACAAAGATTAGCACAACTTTTCATCGCAAAGGTCTTTAGATTGCACTGCCAAGATTTGAAGTTGATCTGATCAATTCTGTAGGAGGAGTTCGTTAAAATATGGAGCCTGTAAATGGTTTCGTAGCAAAACAAAAAATTTGACACTTCCCCACGCCCACGCTGTTCAACGATCTACAACAATTAGCACAGCTTTTCATTGCGAAGGTCTTGAGATTGTACGTATGACCCCTGTAAATGACCAAAAATACACCAAAATTTGACATTAGATTCAAAATGGCCGACTTCCTGTTGGGTTTAGCTCATGGCACCAAGAAACTTTTTTTTAAGTCTTGGGATGTTACATGTTCCCACCGAATTTCGTACATCTAGGTGAAACGTAGTCCGAGGGCTACTTCGTTGAAATTATTTAGGGGGCACTATCGAGCCAATTTGCCATACCCAACCCAAACATCAGCATCAGATCAAAAGTTTTACTACCTTTAATGTGTGTGCCAAATTTCATGATTTCAACACCATGCTTAGCCCCTCAAAAACAGCTTCCTTTTTCATGGCAAAACATAAAATTTCGCGCCACGCCCACAACGTTCAATGATCTACCATGATTAGCACAACTTTTCATCGTGAAGGTCTTTAGGTTGTACTGCCAAGATTTAAAGTTGATCTGATTAATTCTGTAGGAGGAGTTCGTTAAAGTATGGAGCCTGTAAATGGTTTCATGGCCAAACATGGAAATTTGCCGAAACATCAAATTTCGCGCACCGCCACACCCACGCCGTTCAACGATCTACAACGAATAGCACAACTTTTCATTGCGAAGGTCTTCAGACGGAACTGCCCAAAATTCAAGTTGATCTGATGAATTGTCTAGGAGGAGTTCGTTAAAGTATGACCCCTGTAAATGGGCAAAAATACACCAATATTTGACATTGAATTCAAAATGGCCGACTTCCTGTTGGGTTTAGCTCATGGCACCAAGAGACTTTTTTTTAAGTCTTGGGATGTTACATGTGCCCACCAAACGTACCGCGAGGACTCCTTTGTTGAAATTTTCTAGGGGGCGCCCTCGAGCTGTTTTACCACACCCATGCCCAAGACCCATATCAGAAATGAAATTTCGCCACCTCTGATGTATGGGCAAAGTTTCATTAGCTTTCAAGCACACCAAGTACCTCAAAAATGCTACAAGTAATTAGGGGGCGCTATAGAGCCAACGTGCCACGCTTTTATGCATTTTAAAGTCCTCAGAATTGCAAAGCAAAATAAGCAATTAACTTAAAGGTCCTAAACAAGACATTTAGAACATTAATATAGCAGCAAACAACTATTTGCTATGCGAAGATATAGTGGAGTAATGGCCTCCTGAACAGAGCATAGCATGAAGTCACACTCCCTCTGTGTGTGTTGTTATCCTAGCTTCTCTGTTCTTTTTTTCGAAGCCGGGATGGGCGTGCGTACATGTTAAGTGCATGTGAGTCCGCACCGCTTTTCTCTCTTTTTCCGTCTCTTCTGTAAAGAGACGAAGAAAGTGACTTCCCACACAGCATTGTGAGACGCGGAAAGCGCAGTTCGAAGCGTTCAGCTGAAGGCATTCACAACCATCATTAGCATTAGCAGGATAGCTAGCAAGCTAATAGCTTCTAGCGAGCAACGACAGCACTGCTGTGTCTGAGGGTGTCTCTGTGTGTTTGTGTTCGAACTCAGCACTCACTGGAGACTTTTTCCCTTCCCATCTGTACATTTCCCTTCTGTCAGTCTGGACAAAGAGAGACTAATTACATTATAACATCCACAGTGGAGGTCGGCACGTCCACGGCTCGCTGCTGCAGATAGGTTGAGAAGCAAGAGTGAAGATAAATCCACCTTTTAATCCCAAAAGTTTGAAAAATAAACCCTGAGCTCTCCTCCCACAGGAAAACGGCTCCAGATCAGAGCAGAATCCGGTGTGACTCCGGGTGTTTATTCCTGCAGACGCTCCGGCTCCGCCCTTGGTTCTCTCCTCTAAAACTCCATGTGCTCAGCAGCTGCCTGTGGGCGAGCAGCGGCTGAGAATTTTCAGGAGTTTTCGAGCATCCTAAACCCCTCAAAAATGCATTCCCGTACTGGGAATAATAATAATCTCTCCGAAAACAATAGGACAATAGGACAAACAATCAGACTTCCGTTTTCGGGCCCTAGTTACTGTTAAGGAAATATTATGCTCCACAAAATATCAAGTCAATATTTCAATTGAATAGTTGTTACATAACATATGGCCAACATTTTAATGCACTAATAATGAAAATAAAAGTAGATACATGTAAAGGTAAGAATTACAGTGTGACTGGCCAAAAAAAAACAAGAAATGAGGCCAAGAAATTACCGTAATACTAAACAAGAGTAGTTACAAAATGGCTATGTATCATTCAGGCCTTTTGGAGACAGTGTAAATTGTAGATGCTGCAAGGTTTTCAACTCGCACAGATCTATCGCCTTCATTGTCTTTAGATAGATTTTATGTGCAATCACACATCACTGAAATTTGCCACACCTTTAGATGACTCTGATATGTATTGACTAGCTTGCTAGTTAATGAGATACAAGATGTGAAACGACAGTTGTCAGAAAGCATAGTTTTACACTTTTGATGAAATGAGGCAAGCAGGTTCCCCTCAGTTTCCAGTTTCTGCTGTAGTATAGTCCAAACACCTTTCAGGCCTTTTTGTTTACTGGACATACAGGGACAAAAATGATGAAAATTCATCTTCTCATCTGATGTTTCCCAAAATGTTCTTATAACTGCATTATATTTTTTGAAGTAGTTTGAGACATGACAGGTTGCAACAAAGGCTCCTCGCATCATAGCTTCTGAAGTGAAGACAAACCAGCAGTTAACTGAGGCGGGGAGTAATTTCTGTGGCTTGGCTGTGCAGACATGATCATTATGTGTGGAACCTTGCACTCCAGCATAGTTATGGCTGTCTGCTGGGTTCTGCAACAGCTCATTATGTTGTGCTGTGTACACACTGACCTAACAAGCCTCAGATTGAGAAGACTGAGTGGTCTGCTTTTGAATACTACAAGGACAATTGTTTCATTAAACGTGTGTGTGTGTGTGTGTGTGTGTGTGTGTGTGAGAGAGAGTGAGAGAGTGAGAGAGTGAGAGAGAGAATAGCTGCCGCTTCAAGGTGTGGGAGTAATTAAGTAGCATCCATAATTTCAGATATGCTGCCATCTCAAGTGTGTCTATATTAATGGACTCCTGTCAGCCATCACTGTTTGTATGTGTGTCCTCTTGGAAATGGTAGCCAAGGTCAGCCGTCGAGTCCAGTTTTTCTCTCTTAATTAGCTTCTGTAACAGTAATTGGCCATCTACCAGGGTATATGCAGGGTCTTAAAAATGTATTAAAAGTCGATAAATCAATTTAGCCATAATCAAGGCTCTTAAAAAGTATTAAAAAGTCTTAAATGCCATTTTCCAAGGTATTAAGTTTTGTAGCTTGTTTTCAGTATCCACATTTGTCCAAAGAGGTTGAATGTTTAAGTTTGCGTGAATTTAAATATTGCATAGGCATGTAGTGGGATTCTGTATAGTGATTGACTGCTGCTTGACAACGTTGCGTGTTAAACTACCTAGCTAATGGGGAAATGCAAGTTTTCGGACAAATCGTTGGAGGATAAGGAGTTTGAACCATGGCTGAGGCCCTCTGGAAACAATCATGAGGCATACAGCTGTGTGTGTCTGAAGGCAATAAGAGTAGGCTCAATAGGGATCAACGCTGTCTGGTCCCACATGCTAAGTGCTGGCCACAACGCCGCTATGGGACACAGAAAGCAGGTCTCTATCACGCATTTCTGTGCTACACCACCGCCCATACACACCACCACTGAAGCTACTACAACGGCCACCACTTCATCATCTACTGCTGACCTCTGAGTGGTGATAGGCGCTTACAGAGGTTCTGTGGGGTCTCGACACAGCAGCAAAAGACTAATCCCTATATAAGTACATGTAATGAAATTCTTGAACTCAGTATAGTATTGAAATAGTATTGACAGCATATTATTAGAGATAAAATAGTGTTGAGTATTGCAATAGTTTTGGCCCCAAAAGAAGAAGAATTAAAGGATTAAAACTTCCATTTAGCCGATGTCCCCACAGTGTTGCATCACGGGAGAATACTGTTGTAACCATTTTTCTCCCCAAATACCCTTAGATTTCGAATTTTTATTTAAGTCCAGAAAAGCTTAAGTGACCCTTGATCATTATTGAACCACAACGGTACAGTTGGGCTCTAAATATTTTGGGAACCCATTTTTCTTTGGGCCCTCTGCAGTCTACTCAGTGGTTAGATTGAACAGGTTTAAACCATGATTTGTCAGTCCATAGTATGTTCAGCTGATATAACCTGAGACTAACCCTCTTTTTCTTTGTCTCTTTCTGCCCTTTCAGTTGTCAGTCTGGTTGAACCATCGTACAGCGTTTTGTTCTCAATGTACAGAACATTACTGTTTTTGCAAACCCTTCATACAAACTAACATTTGTTTGTAAAGAGGACTTTCTACAACCTCTCGGGTACATAGTAGCCTAATAACAAAGAGTTCAAGTGTATGTGTGTTAAAGTGAACAAGATTGTGTTTTTAGCTCTCGTGTATTACTGATATTACTCTAATAAACCTTGCATTCATTCTCTTGTGCCTTGTTCCCACCCCGCCTATCTGAATTATGTTTCATTCATACAGTGGTCCAAGGAGTTATCACAAACTAAGACTGTTTAGTTGTGCTGTCTTACAATCAATGTATAGTAAGAAGTTAAAGTTAAAGTGTGTCACCCATGAAACTGGTTAGAACTCGAAGTGGCGATGAGGTCTTAAAATGTATGGAAAGGGTCTTAAAAAAGGTCTTAAAAGGTATTAAATTTAACTTCAGGATTCCTGCATATACCCTGTCTACAATCGAGGCCATAGCTATNTTCTCTAATGCAAGACACACAGACACACACAGGCTGCAGGCTCTCTTGAGCGAAGAGGAAGGACAGATATAGCGTCTGGTAATAGAAGCTATTTTTATAAATTTTATTCATAGCGAGTTCAAGTCTCATAACTGTATTCATGGCTGCTTCTGGCTCACAGTGTTTAGTATTTTTAGATAAGAAGAGAAGGGAGAGCTGAAGGGAACAAATTGAATGGAGCAGGTAGAGATGGTGCAGAAGCTGGTCTAATTTTCCTGATTTCAATCATCATTTCAGTCTCCACCCCCTGTTCTGAACCCTCTCCCCCCACTTTTCCTCCCCTCTCCCGCTGTCTTTCCAGGCCAGTTTTGAGGCCTTGTTCTGTTCATTCGACCCAGAGGTGCAGTTTCAGTACTTCAAGTCTTTCCGGCGGGTCAGGATCAGTTTCAGTGACGCTCTGGCTGCAGCCGAGGCGAGACTCCGACTCCACAAGACTGATTTCAACGGCAAAGAGATGAGACTGTACTTCGCCCAGGTAATGTCTTTGAAATTCACCCTTTTCCACTTGCTGCATTGATAAAAAAAAAANAAAAAAAAGCCAATTGTGTTAGGTCAGACATTTTTGACATCTCTCCTGTGCTTTTGCTGTTTTTAGCATAACAAACTACAGACTAGCAGGGGATCTTTGTAATTTACAAATATCACCTTACACAATTTCTGGGTGTTCAACCTTTTTCAGCCACCTCTGGCTACCATTTCGGATAGAGCTCCAATGTGTTTAATAGAAAAAATGAAATAAATAATCAAATCAATAGAAATATAGAAATGAACCAATAATTAGTGAAATAACTGAAGGATTTACTGAAAACTCAAAGCATTATTATGAAATGTTATTTTATTCTACATATTTTTGTAAATAAAATTTACTTCAAAATGCCCCATTTCAAAAATCAACAAAAACAATTATTTAAAAATGCCAACTTTTCATGACAGTAGAGTTGTCAGCATCCCCTCACCTTTTAGCCAATCACATGCCTCCAGCTTATTTGACCAAGCTCAGCTGCTACCAAATTGTGCCAATTAGCTCCTTTTAGCTAGAGCAATAACAATGCATAAAGAGCAACTTACATGTTGAATTTTTTACTACATTTATATTTAACCTTTCCTGAAAATGGCCATTTGAAAAGTTAATGCAAGTTAATGCAAGTTAATTTATATGTTTTGAAAGACATTAGGCAGGGATAGACACTAATATTTTTAAGCACTGGTCCCACGGGCCACCAAGCTCCCAA
>NTHP01000640.1:230581-242575 GCA_003416845.1 Oplegnathus fasciatus
TGCTAAGTCAGCTGTTTTAGCATGCGTGTATACAACAGCGTCATCTGCATACATTTGTAGTTCTATGTCATGATACTGTTGAGGGAGATCATTAATATATAAGTTAAATAATAGGGGACCTAACACTGACCCTTGTGGAACACCCATTGTGCGCTTCCTGTTACTGGACAGTGCGTCACAAACTTTAACACATTGCATCCTGTTTGATAAATATGAAGACATCCATGCCAGTGCTCCAGATGAAAAGTTAAACTTAGATAGTTTTGATATTAAAATATCATGATTGACTGTATTGAATGCTTTACGCAGATCTAAAAATACGGCACCAACTACTCCTCCTTTATTGAGCCTTGATTTAATTTGCTCTATTAAGTGCAAGGTAGCAGTTTCGTTGGAATGATTGCTCTAAAGCCAAACTGCATACAATGTAGACAAAAAATGCTTGTGTTAAGAAATGTTGTCAGTTGTTCAGTGACAACTTTCTCTGCAACCTTTGAGAGTACTGGCAGTATACTTATCTGCCTATAGTTACTGGCTTCAAGGCGGTCTCCAGATTTAAAGATAGGTGTGACCATAGCACATTTCCAGTCATCAGGGAGAAGCTGTGTTTAAAAGACAGTTGATTAAGTGAGCAGTGGGGGGAGTTAAAATATCTTTGTGTGATTTAACAAACATGGTATCTAATTGAAAAACATCTCTACATTTGGAGCTTTTTAAGGAGCAGATGATTTTGCTCACTTGTGTCTCGTTAGTCTCTACCAGCTCAAAGACTGGGCCTGTAGCATCTATAGGAACAATATTCAGTTTCCTTTTTGTAAATTGTTTTCCTAGCTCACATACGGACTCAAGAAAGAAATTATTGAAGACAGAAGCAACAGCTAGATGATCTTCAATTAACACTCCCTGTACTTTGAGTTTAAAATCTAGAAATTTTGGGTCCCTCCTTGTGAGATTATCAATGTTTTTCCAGATCAATTTACTGTTGCCCTTTGCCTCATTCAGTATATTAAGGTAAAAACCAGATTTAGCTAAGCTTAACTTTTCGATAACTTTGTTCCTAAAACCTTTATAAATCAGCATGTCAGTGTCTCTTCTAGTTTTAATTGCCTTCCCTTAGAGCAGCATCTCCAGTCTTCATCAGCTTCCACAGATTTTTATTGAACCAGGGTAAATTATTTTCATTTTTAGATTTTATCTGGACCCTCACACTAAATCTTTTCCTCACAGAGTTGATTCTGTGAGTAAAAGTGTTACAGCCATAGTTCAGATCGTCAGAGGACAGTACATCATCCCAGTTCAAGCTGTTAATTTCACTGTCAAATTCTTCTTGCTTAGCTTTAGGTATGCACTGAAGGATCTTTGTCTTAGTTGCAGTGTTCCTAAATCTATTTTTGTCAGTTCTCTCGCAAATAGGGTTAGGTTATGATCTGATAAGCCAGTGATTAACTTACAACACATCAGTGTACTGGAGTTGAGAGCAGTCCACTTGGCACTGGTGGCACTTCTACCGTCGCTTTCATCAAGGATAGACAGTCCCAGTAAGACCTAACAACTTCTCCACTGTGTACCACATAAATGACCAGAGAGGCACTGTATCCCTTCTCTAGCTCCAGATGACCAACAAACTCTTTCTCTCTGCCTTTCCTTGTCTGTTGTCTCTTTTTTAAGCAAAACCAGAGCTCCAGCCGTACTAACTACAACTCAATTTGGAAAGTGTTTGGTCTCATAGATCCATAGTTATAGTCATAACTTTCATTCTCCATCGGCTAAGGAAGGCCATGACATGTGACTGAAAGCTCCAGAAGAAATCTGGTAAGTAACACTGAGTTAATTAATCAAACTATCATTTTCAAGGTGCAGAATGAACCTTTCAGTTCAACAGTATTTATTTCAAAATAAAAAAAACTGACATAGATAACATGGAATGTTGTGAATTAATGTGCAGGAAGATGATGTAGAAACTAGATTTTTAAATATACATACAATGTATGTATACCCTACAGTAACTTCTGGTGATGTTTTTGTATGCTGAGTGTTATTTCCGCCTCAAAAAAGACTAATTGGACAGGAAGAGCAGCGAAGTTCAACATCAAGAAGTATGGATGCCAATGCTGGTTTTGACAATAAAGAGGTTGTAAATGTATATTCAAACACATATGATGGACCACAACCTTAGGCATCCAAGAGACCAGGAACAGACCAGGATTGGAAGAAATAACAGCCGTAGGGGAGAAATTGAGCTGTGGACCAGTTGTGACTAGTGGAGAACTGGGCAGGTGTCCTGGTGAGTGACTGGCATTAACTAACGATAATAATTAACGCTATGTTCACATCACATATTGTAAAGTTTGCTATCACTTATCAGGCTACAACTAAACTAGTATCGGTCATCTAATACTGGCAGGAATATTGATTCTACAGAAATTAATGCGCAAGTATCAGCCGTATCTCGTATTGCCCAATATAATACTACACTATGTTTTACAGTGAGAGAGGGGGGAGAGAGAGAGAAATAATTACTCTGTTGAGTTCTTTCAACTACCCAATTTTCTATACTACACAATTAGCATCAAAATGTACTTAATTATCTTGGTCGACTGTGGTTTTAGTCTGAGTGTTCAGCATGTACCTAAAGCCAGAACTCATTGCTTTTAAATCATACACTAAGTTGACTTTACTCATTTGAACTTGCAAATTGTACAGCCAAGTATTCATATGTCGATAAATAGTAAATTGGAGACATTTAAATTGAATTCTGATTACTGAATAATTTTCTGCTTCTTTTTACAAGTTGTCCATACTTACATCACTACCTGTTACGACCTCAGCTCAAGGGAAGCAACATGGAGTCAAACAACAACATGTTGCAAAACAAAGTTTATTGCAAACAAAGCAAATAAAAAATAAAAGGGTGGCTGATAACCATATTACTGATAATGGCTGCAGTGTTTGAGAGAGAGTGGGTGGAGCAGCACCCAGCAGCTTTGGACATAACACCTCCCATATGCATTTTGCTCTAAGGCAACCTCTCACTCCTTCTAGTTTATATGGTATATTGTTCACTAAGGTCTATACTGAATGCACTTATGACCTTGAAAGGGCATCTGCAAGCACATTGTCCTTCCCACGGATGTGCTGGATGTCCAGGTTAAACCCCTGCTAAAACAAACTCCATCGCATCAGACGGTGGTTGGAGTTTTTCATCCTGCTGAGAGAAACCAGAGGGTTATGGTCTGTGCTGACTGGAAGACATCCACATCAAATTGATCCAGAGCAAGAATAAAGGCCAAGGCCTCTTTCGCTTTGGTGGAATAATCTTTCTGGTGCAAGTCAAACTTTTTAGAAAAATAGCACACTGGATGCTCAACCCCAATGAATCCTCTTGGAGAAGAACAGCTCCAACACCAGCATCACTTGCATTAATGGCTAGTTTGAAAGTCCTGTAAAGGTCAGGTGCAGCAAGAACAGGAGCACTAGCCAACAGTGCTTTCAGGTTCTCAAATGCAAATTGACACATATCTATCCAAACAAAAGAAACCTTTAGGCTAAGCAGGTTAGTCAAATGTACAGTGACAGTAACAAAATCTCTTATAATAACCTGCCATACCAAGAAAATGTTTCAGTTCACTGCGAGAAGTGGGAACCCTAAGTTTAAGATGGCCCAAGGGCGCCGGAAGTCAGCCACCCCCCTGATGGGTCCATCACTTGGGTGATGAAGGTGGCCACAATTGGTCTGGCAGCACAGGGACGAGGCACAAAATCCCTCTTTAGTGAAGTCGACAGGCTTCTTCTGCTGTATTTGATGGTGCTCATGTCAAACGCGACAGCTAAGCAGAGCTTCTCCAGCCTCCATGGTTGAAAACCTTCCTAAATCACCCTCTCTTCCTCCACACCCGCAAAGATTGGACCAACCTGGACCTCCAAAAAGTGCTCTGCAGTTTCTGCTCTGCCAGTGAGCGAATGGAGGTTTACTGAGGCAAAATCTGAGGGGAAGATTAATTAACTTTATTAGGCCTACTTAACAGTTCAACGTTGATGATATGGCCCAGTCGAGTGGCACTTTTGAACGTTTACAAATGTTGTGTCAATATATATATACACTACTCACAAAAAGTTAGGGATATTCGACTTTGGGGTGAAATTTATGGAAAATATAAAAAGTTCATGCTACAGTGATATTATATCATGAAAGTAGGGCATTTAAGTAGAAGCATGCAATGGTAATTTCTTCATCTCAAACAGTTTATTGAAACAAAAGCTAACAACAGTGGTGGGTATACCACAACAAAAAATGTCAATGTCTCAGTGACTTGTCATGTGTCCTTGAGCGTCAATTACAGCTTGACAACGACGTCTCATGCTGTTCACAAGTCGACTTATTGTCTGCTGAGGCATGGCATTCCACTCTTCTTGAAGGGCTGCCCTCAGGTCATTGAGGTTCTGGGGTGGGAGGGTTACGACCCTCTACACAACAACTCAGCTGATCCCATAGGTTTTCTATGGGATTCAGGTCTGGAGAAAGTGCAGGCCACTCCATTTGAGGTACCCCAGCCTCCAGCAGCCGTTCCCTGATGATGCGACCTCGATGAGCTGGGGCATTGTCGTCCATGAAGATGAAATCAGGCCTGTGTTGCTCATGCAGAGGAACAATGACTGGATTAATGATGTTATTCATCAGTAGTAGTATCGGCTTGTCACAGTACCATTCACAAGGTGTAGGGCAGTTCTGTATTGACTAGACACACCTGCCCAGACTGTAACACCACCACCTCCAAAGGCTCGTCTGGTGACAACAGTGGCTGATGCATAGCATTCTCCTTGACGTCTCCAACAGCGTTGGTGGCCGTCATTTNATTTCTGCTCAGTGTGAATTGACTTTCATCAGAGAACAGCACTGAGGCCCACTGGTTCCTCGTCCAGTGCAAATGCTCCCTGGCCCATGTAAGACAATGACGCCTGTGCCTGTGCCTGGTGGTGTGGTCAGGTACCCTTGCAGGTCGTCTAGCACGCAAACCATGCTGATGTAAGCGGTTTCGAATGGTCCGACATGACACTCGGGTGCCTCTCACCTCCCTTAAACGTGCCTGGAGTTGAGTGTCATTCACCATCCGGTTCCGCAGGGCACTGTACACAATGAAGCGGTCATCAGCATGGGATGTGGCCAAAGGACGTCCACTTCTATGCCTTTCTGTGACTCTTCCAGTCTCTCTGTGTCTCTGTTGCAACCTGCTGATGACACTCTGTGACACTCTAAGCTCAGTGGCAACTTCCCTCTGAGAACATCCCGTTTGAAGCCTTCGCAATGGCCAGGTACTGTTGATCGATTGTTAGGTGTCGTCTTGGTCTCATGATGTCAAAATGTGAACAGCATGATGAAGAGAACTGTTTAAATACAAATTGTCATTGAACCAGAACATTTAGTGGTCGATTCATGGGTCAGACACTTGTTGTGATTTTTGCGGTTAATCACCTTGTTAGAGAACAGCATGTTACGTAATAAGTACTGAAACATTGAACGGTTGGACATGTGCATTCAAAAGTTTAGAGAAGGTCAAATTAAGTTCACCTGTAAAGGTTATAGTGCATTTTAGGTGCATTCTGAAATTTCATCCGAAAGCCAAATATCCCTAATTTTTTGTGAGTAGTGTGTATATATATATATATATATAAATATATATATATATATAAGGTTAGTACTTGGATGGGTATATATTACCCATCCAAGTACTAACCAGGCCCGACCTTACTTGGTATGGACATAACCAACTCTCACTCCTAGTCCTTTTGTAGATGTTGATCATCACCATCATTAATACATTAACAGATTTGGAGAATGTGTTTCTAAAGATTCTCAAGGAGAGCCTCAGATTAAAGTGATCCAATTTCCCTAGATGATCAAGAGTAATAAAGTGTTATAACATAATGTTTTGGAATAATGAAGCTTAATGTGAGATCACCTGTCGTGGCTTTGGAACTTCATCCACAAGGGAAGTAGATTCCAACCAAATTCTAACCAGGCCCGACCCTTCTTAGCTTCCGAGATCAAATGAGATCAGACGTGTTCAGGATGGTATGGCCGTAAGCAATTCTCACTCCCACACACAGGCCATGTGGATCATCACTGTCTTTAATATTATGACGAGTTAATTTGCAAAACCAGATAAAAGCCTTTCATAAAATGAATAAAACAACACCAGAAACACCTGAATGCACAAAAAATGAAACCCTTCATATGTTTGTAAAGTTTGTGAGAGAGAGGAATATAATGAGGCACCGAAAACCACCCACCCTCCAGCTTTGGGGGTGGCCTCTTCTCAGTCCCTCTCTCAGGAGCTAGGCGAGGCTGTCATGCAGACCATAAACAACAACAGACCTCCTTCCTCATGTACTTGCCACAACCAGATTTGAAAAGTATTCTCTGAAAGGTGTTGCAGTAAGCAGCTAGACCCAGGGGCACATGCTCCATCCACATTGTTTGACAATTCCATCTTTCTTGGACTCAGGAAGAGCATCTACCACTGTTAAGGTGTATGCTGTTGCCATTTCATGTTTCATTGAGATACTTGGTAGAGTGATGCTGAGACATCCTCATCAAGTTCATCAAGGGAGTACACTACCTGAGGTCAGGCAGGATGCTGTGAGATTCATGATGGTATTTCTTTTCAGTGTTCCTTGACTCAACTTATCAACCCTTGATTTAAGCCAAGTACTTTAGCTAGAATTATGCTTTATAAACGCCTCTGTGAACCTACACAGAAAAGGGTGTTATGGGTAACCGTAGGTCGCAGAGGCTTACAGAGGAGCCAACCGAGCCAAAGTTAGGACAGATATGAGTGTACTAATAAATACTAGTAAGACAAGAGGAAAAATAATAACTGTAAATAGAAGAGTTCAGACTGTAACACCAGCTAACACAAACACACATACAAACAAATTCCAGCAATACCTATAACCCATAACCTACAACCCTATAGCTGAGGCGAGCAGTAGCTGTATGTGCTGTTTTCCCCGTGGAGATTGAATGCATCATCAGTGAGTGACCCTGTGGATTCACATGTGGTGGAACTCGACTTGAGGTAGCACGGGCCTCGTGCCATCTAACATTTCAGAAAACTGATCTGATCTCCATACATCTGACGCAACCTCTCTCACTCCTGTACTGTGTATATATATCTAAACTGTAATACAATCTTGCTCACGTCTGATGCATTAACAGAATGTCAAATATCACACTGATAGATGTGGTGTTAAACAAGCCATGACTTTTTCTTTCTGAAATATTCATTTCATTTTTGTTTCTTTCGGTGGTTGTGTACATATATGGTGACTTCATTAAGATATCTCACTAAATCTTGACTGTACTACAAAGAAACTGAAGTTCCTATTTTAAGTCAATCCTTACTAGTCTTAATGAGGGTTAATTCATCTATTCATTAGTGAAAAAAATTTGATTTCTTTCTTACTGGCTGTGTTTTTGTGTGCTGTATTAAAATAAATAGAGGTCGTATTGCCATACTGTAAACCACACGTCTCCAAAACTACATTCCAGATGCTTCCAGTGCACTTCGAATTCCCCAGTATGGACAAGGGAGAATTCTGCCACGTGCCTCTTGGTGTCCAGTTCCTTCGTGCAGGTTGCCATCTAAGCACAATGTGGAGGTCTGTGGCTGCTTTATTTACTCTGAGTTTTGTGTTAATTAGAACCCGTTTCACCAGGTTTATGTTTCTCTTTTCAAGAAAGCCAGCAAAATAGGCCACGGGAATCTCCATAATTTCGTGCTCAGTTCTTTGTGTGTGTGTGTGTGTGTGTGTGTGTGTGTGTGTTACTTTTACTGCTAATCCCCCAAGTATGAACTATCATGTCTTTGAGTAATTTGCTATAGAATTTCGATATTCCCCACCGCACATGAAGGCGGCATCTAGTACTAGACATTTAAAAGCTGTCTTGTAATAGGAGAGGTGGCAGGACAGGCCCTGTGGTTATTTAAAACACACGGAGCTGTGGCAGCATCACTGCTGTAATCTTCCCGCCCCAGTAGATCCGTTAATCTCGTGAACATTATTCGGTAAGACCACTTTTTGTTTAACCTGTTGCTCTGCCTTCTATGGCNCAAAGTACGTCGAGCGTCTTTCAAAAATCCAGCACGTTAATGTTTGCCCTCTTAGCTACAGTTAGACAAGCATGGATATTGTAAAATTGTTTCTCAACAGTAGCTAATCTGGCACCACTAAGAAATAAACTTTAAAACTTTGTAGGTGCTTTGGTTTACTTTACTTTACTTTTAGGAAAGAGTTACAAATGGAAACCTATTGTTTTGTGATTATTTTTACATGCCGAAATTAAAGAGGAGGGCCTTATTTCCACTTTTAAAAGCTATGATAGGACTTTTCAAAGGTGAGCACATTTGCCAAAAGACGATCCATTATTGCGTATTACTAATGTTAAGAAGAGAGTTCGACGTGTTGAAATGACAACAATGCAACAAATCACCTAAAGTACCTTTTTCTATGACAGGACACTATAAACAAAATAAGGTAGTTAGTTTTACTTTCCTGGTTTCTATTTTCACAATGTATCGTTTGCTTTTGTTGTAAAGAATTAAAATCAACCTACAGTAACCTGATTGAGGCTTTTCTGTTTCAGCACTGTAAGAGGAGGACGGACAGGATGTTTCCTCTGTGTATTTTGGTGATGATGCTGTGTCTTCAGTGTGGAGGGCTCTGCAATGGTGAGTCTTTATGTTTCATAAAATTCCTGCCCAGCGGGCATGGATGCATTTACTCGGCTTTATTGTAAGGTTTACAAATCAGATTATCTTCAATAGAAGCAATGTTTAATTAAGTATTATCTTTTATGACATGCTCCAAATGAAACAGAATTTCAATTAATGACATCTCCATCAAACTCATGTAATACCATGTAGCCTTCTAAAATGATTGAGAAAGTATTAAAACTCAACTGATTATTATGAATGAGTTTTATAGGACTCAATTTTAACTTCATAATAAACTGGACTGGTCTCACAACACTGACGCCCTCTTCAGGAAGGGACAGAGCAGACTGTTCTTCCTGAGGAGACTCAGATCCTTCAGTGTGTGCAACAGGTTCCTGCAGATCTTCTACCAGTCTATAGTAGCCAGTGCTCTCTTCTTTGCCGTGATGGTATCAGGACTGGGGAGGCCAACAGACTCAACAAGCTCGTGAGGAAGGCCAGCTCTGTGGTGGGGCTGGAACTGGACGGTCTGAAGTCATTGGCAGAGAGGAGGATGAAGGTGGGCGGTAGAGCACAACAAGTGTGGAAGCAGGTAGAGAGAAAATCTCCATTTGGGGAAGATTAGCAAACCAGTGCCTCCCCCTCTGCTGGCGTGTCTGCGGTGTATGGATGAAGGAGTAGGCAGAGAAGAGGGCTATAGCGGTGGAAGTGTTCTCTGGTATGATTCGAGTGTCAGTGAGAGCAAGGAAGTCCAGAGATGGCAAGGAGGTGAAGCCAGAGATGAAGTCTTGCAAGTAGTTGACTGGCAGTTCCACAGGCCCCCTGTGACAAGGTGTTGCGTGTGTGGAGCGGGTAGGGTAGATAAGACTACAGAGGGTACAGTGGTGCTGTGAGCGGGTGCGTGGTCTGTAGTATCTACGAGAAGAGTGGTGCACAAGTGTGGCGTGGGGAGACTCTGCTCCTGCAGAGTCTGATGGCTGAGAGAGAGAGTGTGGGAGGTGGAGGAAGGATCATTTGGAGATGGGTCAGGTGCCACTGATTGATAGGAGAAGTAACTTAATTGGGAGCCTCCTGAAACAAAGAACAGAAAGAAACAATTCTACGGCTGTAACACCTGTGTACATTCTGTTTCTACCTGTACATAACCAGTTCTCACTAAGCACTTACATCTACTACATTACTGCACAACCTGTCTTCTGTTGTCTACTCTTTGAAAGGGACAGCATTCTTGAAACAGTCATGGATGTTTCTAATATATTGATTTGTGTTATCTTTGTCTCTTTCCGTCTACCTCCCTCTTCCTCCCATCACATTTTTTTTTACTCCCGTGACTTTTTTTACTCCCATGACTCATTTTGTCTTCTTTTTTCCTTACCCCTCCCTTTCCTCACCAACTTTTCATCCCCTTTTTCCTTTCTTTCCAGCTCCATCCTTTCTTCCCTCCACCCTCTTTGGGCATCGATCTGATAACTGTATCTGTATTTCCCATCCTCTTTTTTTACATTTCACTTCTCTTTGTCCAGCCATTCATACAGTGCAGACGGTGAACCTTCAGGTGGAGTACGGGGAGTCAACCATCTTGCCCTGTAATGGCTCAGCCTACCTAGAGGAGGAAAGGAGTGTCCAATGGGAGGCGATGGGGGAGGATGTGGCAATTCTTTGGGGAGGGGAGCTAAAACAGGGGGACAAATTTAAGGTGAGTGCTGTCGGATTTTATTTACAGTCTGGAATCAGCAGTCAACCTCGTTTAATCAAGGAGTTTAATCAAGTTTGCTTTGGTTGAGTTTCTTGCATTAAGAATCATTTTATATTTATATTTCATAATTATTCATGATTTTTAATGGAAAAGTTTTTGTCCTGGAATCTGTGATAGAAAGACAAATTAAGCTATAAACAATAAAAGAACAAGACAATTAAAAACATGTAAAAACAGATCTGCTGATCAAGTGTTTTGGTGTCCGGATTTCAAATTTGGATGCCTATAGACTAGTTTGTTCCCTTGTAGACCCGTCCAGTTGATTCCAGATTAGTGCGGCTCTTGAATGGCACATTTTTGGCTGAAGGGATTTTCAGGAGATGCTCTCTAGAGCAGGGGTTTTTAAAGTCTGAGCCTGTGGCCCTCCCCTCAGACAGTGTTTGGAAAAAGGCGCCCCCACACCCCCTTAGTTCACTTGCTTAGTTTCACTCAATTCCTGGATGCCTATGGGGTCATGATTATGTTATTTGATCCCATAGACACTCAACAGTTGAGCCATGATAGCCTAATATTGCTGTTTGACATAACTTCAGACTACACCGAATGCATAAAAAAGGGTCTGTCCTAAGGCATTTATTAAAAAAGAGAAAAAACCTAAAGGTGGTGCTGAAAAGCTGATAGAGAAGATGTTAAGGTCTTGAGGCGGATGCAGCCAAATGTTTTAAAATAACATTCATTTGGTGCCGTTACCAGTTAGTCATCTCAGCCTCGTGAGCCTAAAGGCACTGGGAGCAGAGAGAGCAGCCCAGTGAGCCCAGCAAGATCAGTTCAACTTTTAGTCAAGGTTTAGCAGCTGAAGCGGTCAAACAGAAGACAACAGGGAGAAGATAAGCTAGCTGGCTGTTTAGCTGCTATATCAGGTGTCTTACTGAAACATGTTCAATTTTTCATAAAGTCGATGCGCTCGTCAATGTCACTTCGTGAACCGACCAATCAACCTGGAGGGGGTGGGACATTAAAAGAAAAGTTGACTGTGCTGCAACAAACTTTAGAAATGTTGAACTCATTATTATGCACGAATGATTATTGATTATTGACAAGTTAGTAGCCTACTTAACACGTTAGAATGAATGAAAGAAACAAAACCTACAAAAATGATAAATGTTGGTTGTGTTCTTAAACTGCTGTATTGTCCAATTGGAATGAATATCATACTAGTGGTATATAGTAGGGCTGGGCGATATATCGAATATATTTGATATATTCAAATATCTATTAATGTAGATGACCATATGGTCATACTCAAGTTTTCAGTGTTTCCGCTGGTCACAGCTGGTTGCAGGCCGCCACAGCAAAAAAAAAAAATCACAAAAGAAAACGAAACTTTATGCAATCAATCTCTTACTCTACCCGCGGCTTCCAGCTCCACAGCTCCGAACCACATTTGGGAGATCTCCGGTTTTAGGCTATTTTAGCTGACTCGTAGCTGCTAACTAGCTTTTCACAGTCTGGACCAACTGTGCTATGAAGATTACAAGAAGATGCCGTAGTAACGTTACATAAACAGGGACTTTTTTTTTTTTT
>NTHP01000640.1:244141-259268 GCA_003416845.1 Oplegnathus fasciatus
CTGAGATTATCTACACACTTTATGGCTGAATAAAGTAACGTAACTACCCCTAATAGCATGAACTTTTCTACTTCTCTCTCACACCGGGTGAGACTTTCACAACAAACTACATCACACACGTTACCCACAAGGCCACCTTCCTTAAAGGGGAAGGCTACAGGGCGTCTGTCAACACTGCTGAACCGGATAGTAACTTCAGAACACAACAAGGTTTCATACTAAAACATATTCAAATATACTTATAAAACAGAGAGAATTTGAAATAAAGACCTGTCTCTAATAAGCCTGCTTCAAAATAAAGGCCTGGTCCCCTCTATCCTCTGACCTCAGCCAATATTTGAGAATTTGCTGTATGTTATTTTAGAGAAAATGTGTATATCGAGATATATATTGTATATCACGACATAGCCTAAAAATATCAAGATATTATTTATAAGCCATATCACCCAGCCCTGGTATATAGTATACTATTATATGAACATATTAACATTATATAATTAATATATATACTATACTGACATTATGCTATTATATTATCAATATACTTTTTATTTAATTTTATAATATTATACTAATATACTCGTTTATAGTAATTAATCATCCAGGTTGAGGATAGTGCATCTGCCCTCCTCCTCAGAGCATTATTACTATTGCCAAGTAGGTTTTCACATACAAGGAATTTGATTTGGTATGTTGATGCATAACAATAAACATATAAAATATAAGAAAGAGGAAAGCAAGGACTGCAGGACAGAAGCATAAATTAAATTTAAAATACACAATAAGAATATCAAAAAGTATTATAAAAATAAAGATAGAGACAATATGTACAATATGTTATTTAAATGAAATGAGAGAACTGTACAGTTGTGCAGGAATGTGCAAAAGTATTTGCTATGGATTGTAAAGGTTCACAGTATTAAGTTTAAAGAATATTGCAATGTGCAAGATACAGTCCAAAGATGTGCTTTAATGCTTTGAGTCAGGTGTGTAGACTTTACGTTAATGTAATGTGTAGAGGGTGAGGGGGGAGTACAGTCAGTGTCGGTGGGGGTCCCAGGCCTTGATGAGGCCAGCTGCAGATGGGAAGAAACTGTTCTTGTGGCGTGAGGTTTTGGTCCTGATGGACCGCAGCCTCCTGCCAGAGGGGAGTGTGTCAAACAGTTTGTGTCTGGGGTGGGAGAGGTCAGCCACAATCTTCCCTACATCCTTCAGGGTCTTGGAGGCGTACAGGTCCTGGAGAGATGGTAGATTGTAGCCAATAACCTTCTCTGCCAAGCGAATGATACGCTGCAGCCTGCCTTTGTCCTTGGCAATGGCAGCAGCGTACCAGATGGTGATGGAGGAGGTGAGGATAGAATGATGGCGGTGTAGAAGTGCACCATCATTGTCTTTGGCAGGTTGAATTTCTTCAGTTGCTACAG
Organism: Oplegnathus fasciatus; assembly: GCA_003416845.1. Lineage (NCBI taxonomy): Eukaryota > Metazoa > Chordata > Actinopteri > Centrarchiformes > Oplegnathidae > Oplegnathus > Oplegnathus fasciatus. The sequence goes on from NTHP01000640.1 coordinate 245,566, forward strand.
GAAGTACATCCTCTTCTGTGCTTTTTTGGTGAGGGAGCTGATGTTCAGCTCCCACTTGATGTCCTGGGTGATGATGGTCCCCAGGAGGTGGAAGGACTCCACAGTGACAACTGGGGAGTCACACAGGGTGATGGGGGTGGGTGGGGCTGGGTTCCTCCTGTAGTCCACAACCATCTCCACTGTCTTTAGAGTGTTGAGCTCCAAGTTGTTCTGACTGCACCAGGTCACAAGATGGACGGACTGATGACTCTAGGTGCAGCTGTTAGTGTACAGGGAGAAGAGTAGAAGGGAAAGAACGCAGTCTTGAGGGGAACCAGTGCTGATGATCCGGGAGTCCGAGACATGTTTCCCCAGCTTCACATGCTGGCCAGTCTGAGTCAGAAAGTCCAGGGCCATTTTTCATTCCCAGTCCGTCCCTGTCATCAGGGGACGCTTAACTTCGCATATTTTCAACAATGTATATATTTTTACACTTCTTTCAGTGTTGATAATTCAAACAATGAATAAAACACGTTTTCTTCGTAGCTGTGGAGAACATAGGCCTAAATGAGGTGATGTAAGATCTTGTGAACATCAGAACTCTGACAGGGTACTTATTGTCATCAGCTGTAGTTTTGTGCACTGCCAACAGTATCTAGAATGTCTAGTCTAGTAGAATCTAGTTTTAGTGTTCAGAGCAGAGGGTTGTCTCACCTTGTTATATTTTTTTTACAGTTTGTCAAATGATATTAATCAGATTTTGTAGTCTATGTGCACACACGTGCACCCATGGCAAACTTGAAACCACAGGGGTTGCGAGGCTGCAGTTCTGGCACTAGTTAGCAACAGAGCACGTACGAATGTGAACAAAACCAGACTGTATTATGGCTTGTATGTGGTCAAATAATATTCGAATGAAGACATATGACTTAGTTTGTATTCATAATGAACGTATCGTGTGTACGTCATGAAAGTATTTAACACTAAAATATTTGCCTTAAAATAATAGTGGAAAATATTACATTTAGTGGAAGAGGTAGTGTTGATTTACATTTGTAATGAACAATTTTCGTTCAACTGTCTGTTAACGTCAAATTGTACATATTCCTCAGGAGATGAGTGCTATTACTTTTCTTTATTGTATCATGTTTCTGTGATTTTATATAATGTTTTAAAATATAAAAATGTATAATGTAAGTCTATGGGAGTAATGCTTGAAAGTTGAAATCTCAACAATTGCTAAAGTATTCATACTTTATGCACAGTTGCCCCATGTGGAAATACTTAACATATTAAAACATTGTACATGGTATAGTGCCACCATGTGGTCAGTTTTCACGTGTTTTACATTTTGGCTAATAACTCATGAACCGTGAGGCGTAATGAGCTGAAATTTTTTCAGTACAGTAATTGACACAGACATTCTTTGGATGCTCGATATCACATGTTTCAAATGGTGTTTAGATATGTCAAACGAATCCGCAGTGACATTCAGTGTCTTACTGTAATTAGTACTGTATGCACAACATTTTCTATTTCGCCAAATGTTTGATCAAACTTCACCAGAGTATTTGGCAATACACCTGAAACCAGCAGAATGATGTGTGATTGTTTCAGAATTTTATCACCAACATTTTGACTGTTGTAAGCGTTTTCAGTTAAAGGGATTGTTCTCATTTTTTAAAGTGGAGTGGTATGAGGTACTTATCCATCGTAAACAATATAGCAATTCATGCATGAGGTATGTTTTCAAGTGCTCACTGAGGTCATGTCAAGTTGAAGATTTCATACAATTCTACCCACAGGGGGCAGTACAGTAACATTGAAACATGATATTTCTACAGTTCTGTAGACTTTAATAAAATGAAACTTGGTAAACAAGTTCTCCATAAGCATGTGCATGACATATTTAAGCATGGCACCAATAGCCCCACCTTGTGGCCATTAGTAAAACACCACCATACTACTTATTAACTGCCGTATCTCTTTAATGTTATATTCCACGGTGACCAAATTGCAAAGCAAAGTTGTACAGGTGGAGATGCTGAATAAGTCTGTAGCATTTGATAAAATTTCACCAGCAGGTGGCGCTAAAAGATTTGAAAAATTACTGCTGCAGCAGTAGCTGGCGGCAACCACAGCTTGAGCAGCGGCGGCAGCAGCGGCAAACAGCTTCCAGCTCTCACACGCATTTTCTTCAGAAAATGCAGATATTCTAGTTTTGTCCACTATTTCCGAAGTCAAGAGGGAACTTTTGCGCTCAACTCTAGGGATTGCTGTACAGTTTATGTACCCATGAACAGATATATTTTATATAATATTTTTTCAGATTTTTCTATTTTATTTACGTTTCTTGACTGTTTTTACTTGCTTTCTATTTTTATTTTCTTACTATGTTTATTGTTATGCACCAAAACAGTAAGGCAAATTCCTTGTATGTGCAAACCTACTTGGCAATAAACCCTTAAAATGTCCAGGTTACTGTGAATAGTTGATGCAACCAGTTTCCATTGAAACTACTTTCTATTGAAGAAATGGTTGTCATAAAAAAGCGCTTTGTGGATTGTCCAGATTAACCAGATTAACCACTGTTTCTGCAAAGAGATGTTGCTGTCGATTATTTTAGTCTAGTTTTTTCAATGCTGTAAGCCCCACAAATGACCAGTCCATTGACCTCCAGTGTATTTGCGTGGAGACACCAGTAGGGTAAGTGAGACAGTCTGTTTTGCAACTTGGGGGAACTGATCCTTAAATATACTCCCTTGCAACAGGGAAGAAAATTGCTGTTAATTTTATTATTAAGTAAACTTAGCTTTTTCATTAAATCTAAAACATTAATATACGTGTGTGTGAAAAAAAATTACGGAGTGAAAAAAAAAACGAATCTTTCCAAGGATATATTTGTTTCTCTGGGTTGCCTACAAACTTATGAGACAAAGACCTTATACCTAGTACAGGGCAGGTGTAAGATTTAGGGCTGTAAGTTGGTGTCGGTGCACAGTGCTGAACTCGACAGCTCAGCGCACTTGTGTAACATAATATTTTGGTTACTTTATTTGGTGAAGACACACCCATATATACGTATCTAAAATCACACAAACACTTAATTTAAGCCAGGCAAGTGTGGCCACGAAATTACCAAAAGTGTATTTGGCACATTCCTGACGCACTGGGCAGAGCACACTTGACTGCAAGTAGTGCCAGGCTGCTGAGATCACGAAAATAGAGCCCTAAAATTGTAAATTTTAGTTTAGCAATACGTAAGTTATAAAAATGTAAAAGGCTGCAAGTCCACTTAGTCCCAAACAAGAAGGAAAAATTGAAACTTGTGATTTACAATACCATAATTCCTTCCAGGGCCGGGTCCAGTTGCCCTCAGAAGAGAAGCTCAGGGAAGGAGACTGGTCTGTGGTCCTTCAGCACACAATGCTCAGTGACACTGACATGTACGAGTGCATTTGGCGAGGAAGAAAAACCATATCAACAGTATGGCTCACAGTCACAGGTGAGTTGGAGGGAGAAAGAGGTGGTTCTCAGTAACCATCATGGATGTGTGAGACTAAGTACACACTTAGCAACTTCATGTTTGCTCTGACTCTGTTTAGCACTTACAAAAGGATTTTGTCTTTTGCCAGATTTGGATGAATGTTATTAAAGCTGCTCCCCAAAATCAATTTATCATCAAATGTGTGCGTGTTCCCCTAATCCAACAGGTTGCCCAGTGTGTGTCTTCTGACATAACCGGTGTGTGATGTGTAATCTCAGGCTGCACTCAGTTCCGCATACACGTATCTCATCTTCCCTCAAGTAGATCTCCAACATGTCCAGATGAAAGATGGCTGTCAAACAAAGTGAAATTTGTGAAGGAGGTGATATTCTCCCTCATACCTTCCAGCATGAATTATGTGCTGTAATTCACTGCAATGCAATATTTCAGATGCTGTAGATGCACTATGACAAATAAGCCTAAATCTATGCTTCTGCTTTTTATACTGAAAAATGCCTACAAAAATGGTGTCAACCATGGATAAGACTGACACAGCTGTACAAATTGTTGTAAAGCGGTCAGTATGCTGTAAATGAAGTGCTTGTTGCATTGTCGAACAGCTTATAAAACCACCTCCATCCACATCTTTTCAGTGTTAGAACTGAAAATACTGAATACTGAAAATGTCTGTCACTGACAACCTGACAATCATGTCTACTTTACACCGTAACTGGCCAAGTTTGTGGAGGTGAGAAAGTTGTAGGACTTGAACTTCTGTCACAAGCTCTCTTTCTTCAATCTAAACACCACTACCTCTGTCACTTTTCATGTGTACAACTGAAGCAACATGAATGCCTTGAAGGAGCGACTGTGCGAATGTCATCTATAAAAACCTTTTCTTTCACCCATGGTTGGACAACGCAAATTATTTACTTAGTTTCAAGCATATCTTGACCTTAATTTAAAGTACAGCAATATGTTTCTCTGAGGGGGACATGTCTGTACCAAATTTAATGGCAATCCATCCAATAATTGTCAACATTAAACAGAAAACCACTAATGTGAACCTCATGGTGATGCTAAAGGAAAAGTCAGGGGATTACCAGTCAGTACGATTCGTCCTCTGGGAACCATGTCTGTAATACATTTTGTGTTAATCTATCGAGTAGATGTTGAGATATTTCACAGGAAAAGTGGAACAACTTTGCCTTGCTGGTTTTTTCTACTAAAGTGGTGGGCCTAAATCCATGCCGCAAGCATGACCAACAATACAAAAATCTGCTTTTTACAAACATTTTGTTGTGGCAACACACAAAAAGCACACAAACAGTCACTCTAAGTCACTATAATGGATGCAAATGAATATACATGCCCACACATACATCTAGACATACATATGTATATACATAACATACACCTACACATAGCTCATCCACAACCTATCATAAAAAAAAGTTAACATATACTCACACATATAGATGGATGACAAATGAAAGGAAAAACCAACATAAAGTGTTTTAGTAAGGTGTTGGGCCACCATGTGCCACCAGAACAGCTTCAGTGTGCAGCTTCAATTGATTCTACAGGTCTCTGGAACTCTACTGGAGGGATAGAACACCATTCTTCCAAAAGATATTCCCTCATTTGGTGTTTTGATGATGATGGTGGAGAGCGCTGTCTAACACGTCGGTCCAAAGTCTCCCATAGGTGTTCAGTTGGGTTGAGATCTGGTGACTGCGAAGACCAGTGGGGGCATTGTCATCCTGGAAAAGACCTTTCCTATCACGATTGAAATGTTTCATTTAAGTATGAAGGTAATCACTCAGAATAACTTTCTATTGATTTGCACCAACCATTCACCCTAAGGTGATAAGTGGACCCAATCCATGCCAGGAAAATCCTTATAAATTGAGCCAGTATTATAACACTGAAAGACAAGGACCAGAGGGGGATTCATGAATCAAATAAAATTAAGTTAAATTTGAGAAATAAATAAATTGGTAAATAGAACACAAAAGAAAAAAGGGGGGGTTCTCTTAAGTCAAGAAGCCTTTAAAATCCACTGGTTAGGCCCAAAGTCTTGTAGTTTCCTCTTTTGCTCAATAGATGCGTGCTGTGGACAATTCAGTGACCCCTTTTTATGGTTATTGCTGTAGTCTTGTTATCAGTTTGAAGTTGTGGCCCTCCTTGGAAACTACAGATCTTGTCATCCATGCCCTAACGTAAGGGTTCAGTATACTTCATATGGTGTGTCGTCAAACCGCATCTGTTCTGAGTGAGCATGCTCCTACTGCTTCCCTGATTTCTCGCCAAGAATTCAGTGTCCTTTGTGTTTTTTTGTAGGCTTGATACCATGAAGATAAATAGTTTAAATTGGGATAAACGCTGCACACTTTCAGACTGTCTCTCCTCAAAGGCATTCATGGTGTTGCACACTGTTGTCCACGCAAAAAGTGACGGAAGTAGTTGTGTAAAGAATTAGAATAGAAAGCTTGGGAGAGAATTTCAAACCTCGTCTTCTTCCACACCTCCACACAACATGCAAATCCCCTCCCAATCTCACCTGGAAATAGGGTTTGGGGTGCGATTAGACAATCGGACAGGCTCGTTGTTTAAAGCATACTTAGGCCTTTAAGTGAAAGCTAACAGCTGACTCCACCTTCTGAGTCTCCTCTGTTGGGATAATTTCACCATACATAGCAAAAATCATTAAGGTCAGTGGTATGGGGTAATGTCAAAAGAGCAGTAAGTAGAATCAAACTATTTAGGTTTCAATTGATATGCGGGAAATTTGATCATACACAACTGCAACAAAGAAGAATAGGGTTAATTTGGCACCAGCTAAGTATTCTAGGCAACATGCATGCAACATGTTGCGTCCTGATAAAAGGACTCCAATGGAAGGGTCACACTGGAAGAAATTTTTCCAAAGCAACGCCTTAAGTCCCCACAAAGGGTAAAATGATTAAATGGTTCTGAAGTTGGAATAGTTGATAGCTGGCATTGGTTCTCAACTTGACTTCAAGCAGTCTCAAGACCAAATTAGCAATAGCTTCAGTAATATTTAATTTATCCCAATCAGAAAATTAATAAAACTGACGTAATTGCTGTTTCTGCTAACCCGTTGCCACTTTCACGGCTTCTCCCCCAAGCACCCCACGTTGAGCGCTCCCTAGTGGTGCCTGCGGGTGACATGGTGGATCTAGCGTGCTATATTCAGACCTCCAGAGGCCAGTCCCCTAACGATCTGCAAGTCTGGTGGACCAAGAATGACAGCACTATAGTGACAACAGAAAAGGAGGTACTGTATACTGCAGATGGCCAATCATGCATACTGTAGATGCAATCATATTTTCATAAATGTCCTGGCATGTTTTATCTATTGTCTGGTGTGTGGAAGACACAGATTTGTATATCAATGTGAGTGGTGTAAAAACTTTAAGACATTATCACAAGTTATAGTGCAGCAAGCAGCAGAATATACTGTAGATATACAGTATCTTTGGTTTGAGCAGAATGGCAGACCTCAGATTCTCACACAGCCTTTCTGACTTTACACACATGAAAGGACACAGATATGTCTTTTCCACATGGATACCTTGATGCTGCTATTTGTATTTTCGCATTGAACATATGTTAAATGCCTTTTTAGTCAGTATTCTATACTGTTGTTGGTTTGTATTCTGTCATCAAAGTCTTTTCGTTCAACATCTGATCATCTCTTTTCACTTACAGGCTTTGTTCTCTACTGCCGTGGTGTCTAATTCTGAGGATATATCTCGGATTGATCTATTGGTTGACACTAAAGAAGCATTTCATCTTCATATGAGCCCAATAATGATGAGTGACAATGGAGAATACCGCTGTTTGTATAAAACCAGGTAAGATCTACAGACTGCTTTATCTGTAAAATTAAAAGTAGGTTATTTGGGGTAGCAAATAATTGGCTATTTAGCACAATACTTAATAGATTAAGCAGTTGTCTTTGACTACAAAATGTTTGGTTCATTAGTTGTTTTTTATTGTTTTGAGCAATTTACTACTGACTAATTAGTCAGTAGTACATGTGAGTCATGTCTCTGGCTCTGGTTTTAATAATGCTGACAAATATGGTTATAGTCTTTACATTTACCTTTAATCAGCCAGAATTTCACATTCAAGCGGTTCCATTCATACTACAACTGAGGGTCCGCGTCGGTCTGGCGGACCGGCAGACTGTAGCTATGGCCGGTAGCTACCTTGCTAAGTAGTGGCAAAACATTATCTGGAGTATGCCAGATGCCGGATGACGACATTCACGGGGACCACAGCGGACACGCCAACGCAGAAACTATGAATTGGCCTTATCTAAGATGTCTTCATTTCCCTCCAAACGAATGACCCAAAATGATTCAATAAGGGATTAGAAAGAATTCGGATTCGATGAGCAGATTCAGAACTGGATTCAGATTCGATAAAATGATCACGGTTCAGAAAAACAGCAGGCTTGAACCCAAAAGCATGACTCACAGGCAGACAGGTTAAGATAAAAGTTCACTTTACTTGAATCAGAAAAGACAGGCATGGGTCATAACCAGGAAGGCAGTCAAAACAGGCAAAATTATCCAAAGGGGTTAGGCAGAGAATAATCAGTCCGTGGATCAGGCAGAAGGTCAGGCAGGCAGAATAATGGGGAAGCCGTTGTGGCAAAAATGCTTTGGCAACCCATCCCTAGAGCCAATTCGGGATATGTTTTTTCTTTGTTACTGTTAGATGCTGTATGGTTAAAGAGGTAGAGGTGCCGATCCTCCGCTTCCCCCACAGCTTTCTTTACGTTATGAAGTACATCTAAAATAATATTGCTTTGTGCAAAACCTCTGTCTCCTAGTCAGCCTTGACAATAAAAAAGATGCATGCAAGATTACATTTAAAATGTGGGACCTGTTGTTTTCATGAAGTCAGCTGGTCGTTATAATTAATTCTAAACAGAGTGAGATACTTTCTCTTTCTTATGTAAATTATTATTATTATAATTATTATGTAAAAATCATTTAAAATGCAGCATTAAAAAAGGGCTTTGTTCTTCTAGTACTACTACTAATAACCATTGTTAATTATATTTTCAGGGATTCTGATGATCCCAGGCCTGGGATACCGGAGAGTATCACATTGACTGTGCTAGAAACAAACCCTACAAATATTGGTAATCTTCATTCTTATTCCTGTAATTGCAGCAACACAATGTATTTTCATCAGTAGACCTATTGGTTATGAGGGAATGTTGTACCATCACATGACCCTTTAATGGAAAATCATATTATGGACTAGCATAACCTTAAACAGACACCGTCACAGACAACAACTGATCTGACAGTTACAAATCCAAAACACAACACACACCTGCTGTTATACCATAATGCATGTTATACAGTATGTCAGTGAGCTAATCAGTTGCTATTTAAAGTTGTAATCTCGAAGATTTTCATTTCGTTGTCTTTCATGGCACCTATGGCAATAATCAGTAGTCGCAGGTGTGTTTTTGGACCTCACTTCAGTTTCAGTTTCAGTTACTCATAACGCTGGCAGACACCGTAAAAAAACAGCACGCTGCTTCACACAGAGGTGAGTTGAAGAGCGAGTCTGTTACGTTAAAAGCCTAACTGTGCGTCGCTTGTGATTTTTCCAGGAAAGTAGCTCCCTGCACCCGGGTCATAATGCTGCAAATGCAAGGGCTTTTATCAGTGAGACATAGGCTCAGTCACCATTGTGTTGCATCATTCGGCGATAGATAGTGACTTAACAAACATTTATTTAAATGACTGCACAAAATACTTTCACTTTTACCTACTTATCTCATGTTATTTGTCACCTATTGCTTGGATTTAGTTCAAATTTGCACTCCCTGATAATAAATATTCATTTATTATAAAACTAGAGCTTAGAGGCTTTAAAATACAAAGTTATTTTAGGATATTTCACACAGACACCTTTTTGAAAGAAAGTTACTGATTTTAAGCAAGCAGCAAATTGAAGATGACGTTGTTCTTAGTTCCCTGCATAATTAACATTAGTGAATTGAGAATTAATGTGTCTCTATGAAATCATGTTTTCCAGATTCTGTGTTTTACGATTTAAGCACATTTTGTCACCAGAAAGAGTGTCTAATCAGACACTACACTGTGTAAGAGTGAAGTTATTGAACACCCCCCTCCAAAAAAAATCCCCCAAATTATGCAAAAGCCTTTTTTTCCTCCAAACTAAGAGTTGTAGTGTAACCAAGAGGAGACCATTGATGTGTGAAGTGATTTTGGTGACACTACACTGTGTAAGAGTGAAGTTATTGAATATTTCTGTAGTGTCTCAGGTGCTGCACCTTCTAGACGGTCCCTGCGCACTCGTTTCACAGCTGGCTGTACATAGAGACCATTGTTATCTGTCTAGCTTGGAGTAGGATTGCTTCGATGAAAATTAGGTTGTAGCTCGTTTATGAATTATTGATCCAGGAAGTTCAAATCTATATTTCCAACTTTACTCACAGAGCAGAGGACGGAGGCAGCGTGCCTGTTTCTTATGTCCTCCGTCTTCTGTAATTTGGGGGTTTGGACATCGTTCACGTTTCTGCTGAGCTGCTGTTTGAAATGTTTTGAATGACAGCGAGGCGAGGAGAAGGGAGGGGGAGTTGGAAGAGGGACTAGGAGACTGAGCGTGCATTAGTAAACGTTAGTTTTCGGACTGTAAAAAGTGGAGGGGTCCAATACTGCCTTCTGAAAAAGTGCAGGGAACATGTCCCCTGTGTCCCCCCCCCGTAAATTACGTCCCAGCCTGTGTGAATAACAACTTTTGGGACTTGATAAAATCTCCTCGTGGTTTCTCGGTTTGATCGATTTGAGCAATCGTAAACAACACAAACCTTTAGCATTTTGAGAGCTTGTGATAGTGCGTCCTTTGTAGAAAATCACTTCCTGACCCCTGTCTACAATTGTCGCCACAGCAACGCAGTGACGTGGCGCCAAAGGAAACAACCTATACAAACTCAACACTTCCTGTATCCATTTCAAATTAAAAGCCCTCTAGCATTTCAGTGGAGAGAATCAATTAATTTCTTAACAAGGCTTTTATTGTGAAATATTTGCAGGAACGTGTTGTATAAAATTCAGTGACTTTCACGGTTCCCATACGGTACTTCAAGTGTAGCTATTGCCACCTTGTGGCACTTCTACGTTACAACAAAATACAGTTTTGCTGGGACATTAACACACGTACACCTGCAGTTACTGAAATGGGACAATAACACTTTAGAGGAGTTATTCAGAACAACAAAATGTTGAAAATAGCATGTTTATATTGTTGAATTTATTAAAGTGATGGAAATGTACATTATGCTTGGTTGGCACATTAGGCTATATGACAGGCAGCAGTTTATCCACCTTTGTTTTTTATTCCCGGCCTGTATTTGGCCTCGCCCTCTGCCATTAATAGCTTTTATTTGAGGAAATGTGGTACGTAAATATTTTGGTCACTTTTTATTACAGTTTTTCACCCTGACGATACGACAACAGGAACAGACAACTGGGTCAGAACATCACACCTTCATATAATACCTTGGACAAAAGAGGTGACTGATGTTGAAACCACTGATTCCCCATTTGATCTTTTACCTGTTCTCCTGGAAGATTCCACTCAGCCAATAAAAGGTGAACCTTGCTCTTATATGTTGTTATTGTGAATGTTTGAGCAAACAGATGCCTATTTACACATACAGCAAACTCTGCAACCGCAGAGTAGATAATAATTCTCCGTGGGTTTATCACTGTGAACGACCCCTTTTACGCTACACAGTCATTTGACCCTGTGACCCATAAGTACACATTGATTAGTGCAGCTTTAACGACTCCAAGATTGTGTTCCTTATACTGTAACTCCTACATTAAATTGTACGCAAGTATTTGGAGCAATTGCATTTAGTTGTGTTTTGTGTATTTGGTCGTGTTTTCTGTATTTACTTGTGTTTTCTGTATTTAGTTGTGTTTTCTGTATTTGAGAGTGAATTTAGTTGTGTTTTCTCCATTTAGTTGTGTTTTCTGTATTTACTTGTGTTTTCGGTATTTACTTGTGTTTTCTGTATTTGAGAGCGAATTTAGTTGTGTTTTCTCCATTTAGTTGTGTTTTCTGTATTTACTTGTGTTTTCTGTATTTGGTTGTGCTTTCTGTATTTAGTCGTGTTATCTGTATATGGTTGTGTCTTATGTATTTAGTTGTGTTTTCTGTATCTGGTCGTGTTTTCTGTATTTGCATTCATTTTATGATGTTTTTATAGTAATGACAGAGTCACAGTCAATGGAAGCCGTTAAGGAGACGGTGATGTCATTCCCAGATGAAGGTGAGCAGCTGTACTTTAAAGCAGGACAACTTAAAGAAAAAATGTTAAACTTTTCAGGGCTGGGAATCGTCCTCACACAACAATCAAATTCTGGTTTTCTTTTTTTTTAATTTACATAGATGATAAGGTTCATGTTAAAGTGAGATAGTGTTGAATACATTTACCATATTCACAGTGGTGTGGGCTTTCAAGCCACAATGTCAAGTCTTAACATGTCCAAATATTTGCACAAAGAAATCATCCACACATGATATTTCATCATTATCTGTGATATTCTGATTATCTGTGATAACCATGTATAAATAAAACATTGGGTCAATACTGTCAGAATTTTATTCTAGATATTTATACCTGACACTGTTAAGCTGATAGATATCATGCACCCCAGTGTTGCTGTGGCAGGAGTATAATGACACATAAACATAGTAACCTAACTTTATTGTCATTTTAATGTGCAAAGATTATACTGTAGCTTTAATGTGTTCTCTCCATCCATCTACCCTCCCTTCCTGACCCATCTTTCAAGGCACCCCAGAGACTGAGTCTGTCCAGTGGGACACTCTGCCATGGATTCGGATTGGACTCATTGTCGGAGTCTTGCTGGTCACAGTGGTGGTCCTGTGCATTCTGGGAGCTTTACGGAAAATATAAAAGATAAATCAGGATAGATGGATTCCCACTTCTGCCATTCAGCTAGGCGGCTTCTGAGCTGGGTGCACAGGGAAGAGCTTTCTTGTTTGAAGAACAGGGTTACTGTGGTTGGGCTCACGACCGTTGATCTGGGGTCGAAACTAGACTATGAACATTGAATGTGGACAATATACAAGCTTATTAACAAGTGCGTATTTTTTTATCACATTTTTCCAACGACTCAAATTCTGTAAATGACCTACAGTATGAGGAAACAGTGCCTGTAGGCAAGCCATATGTCAATCCTTGAGAGTGTTTGTTTGTGTGAAAATATTTGTGATGTTGTTGGCAGGAGGACCCAAGTCCAGAAGAATGCCACGTTGATGTACTTTATCATGGTTATATTTTGTACACTTTAAATAGCTGCAGAAGAATTTTGACAGGAAAGCTACACATGGCTTTGTGGATGGGATTCGGCACCTTAAATTGCAAAGTGTACTTTGTTTGTCCATGACAATTTATATGTAATATACATTTCTACAGCATTATAAGTATATTTCGTCAGCATTATTATCATCATTTCAACACAGTCAATTATACTCACCTCTCTGAGTAGGTGAGGAATAAATTCCAATTATATCTTGCCATTTTTCTCAGTACTACTAATGAAACTCAACTCTTCCTTTAGATGTTTGACCATAGAACTGTTCCGAGAACTGAAGGCATTCTGCCACCTAAACACTCAAAGTGTTTTAATAGAAACAAATTGAGTAAGTTGCACTAACAGCCAACAACAGAAACAGCACAGATCAGAAAACAGGAAGACTTCTCATTAAAATTACATTATAAAGTAAGGTCAATTAAACATATGTAATCAAAGTGACAGCCTGTCTCTAATACAGTGGAAACCACTTCTAGTGATCATGGTTACAGTGATCATCCACTTATATGGATCAAAAAACTTGGGACAGAATCATTCCTATACAAATGCTGTTTAAATAATTCATTTATAATTAAATTCAATTCAATTTTATTTATATAGCGCCAAATCACAACAAAAGTCATCTCATGACACTTTACATATAGAGCCGGTCTAGACCGTACTCTTAATAATGTTATTTACAGAGACCCAACAATTCCCACCATGAGCAAGCACTTGTCGACAGTGGCAAGGGAAACTTACCCACCAGTGGCAAGGAGAGACAGAGACAGAGAGGAGAGAGAGACAGACAGACAGACAGGCAGGCA
>NTHP01000640.1:261345-276284 GCA_003416845.1 Oplegnathus fasciatus
GGAGATGTCATGGTAACATTGCATAACGTAACGTTGCTTTTTTTTCCTTTTTTTTTCTTTAACCTTTATTTATACAGGTAATCTCATTGAGACACGGGGTCTCATTCTCAAGAGAGACCTGGTCAGGACAACCGCAGTAATACGATACAAGTTACAGACAGACAGGACATTCAATACAGAGACAAAATAGAACACAAATCATAAAGTGATAAGTGCACAAGTGCCAGAGTGTTAATCAGATTTTTAAAAACTATGTGTAAGAGCAGGCCCCCATAGACGCTCTCTCTAGATTTCTTAGCAGAAGTTTAAAATCCCGTAGGGGAATCATGCTGGACAGCTTCAGTTCCTGCTGTAGTGTGTTCCAGGCTGATGGGGCAGAATAGAAGAAGGCCTTTTTACCAAATTCTGTACGGACTGAGGGGATGGATGGATTTATAAATGAAGTCATACCAGTGCAAAGTTCTGCGCATGGATAATGATGACCAACTGACTAAAGAATACAGAGTGCAGTGATGTGTGAGGAGTTTACAACCAGTTATAAATCTCAGAGCTCCATGATAGACAGCGTCCAACAGATGAAGAGAGTGAGCTGAGGCGTCAGAAGAGGCAAGAAAATGGCAGCAACAAGCCGTTTCCTTGCATCAAAGGAAAAACAGGATTTGTTCCTAAAAAAGAAGCCCAATTTTAATTTCAGTTTCCTTAAAAGATGATCAATAAGAGTTTTAAAAGAAAGGCTTTCATCAATTGTGATGCCTAAATATTTGTAGGTGGTCACAACCTGGATAGAGGTACCATGGACAGACATGATGCAAGGAAGAACAGCTGGCACCTTCTTTTTTCTAGAGAAGAACATGGCCTTGGTTTTGTCTGCATTTAACACTAGTCTGAGGAACAGGTGCAACTGAATAGTATCAAATGCAGACTGCAGATGCTCAAAAGCCAGGGCAACAGTGCTTGCACAACAATATACAACAGTATCATCGGCATAAAGATGTAAAGATGCGTTAATATTTTGACCCACATCATTTATATAAATAGTAAAAAGGGTGGGTCCTAAAACTGAACCCTGTGGCACACCTTTAGTGACATTAAGAACGCTGGAGGAGAAACCACTGAACTGCACACATTGTTTACGGTTGGAGAGGTAATTGGAGAACCAACCAACAGCTTGGTCTGACAGGCCTATATTTGATCATCTCTGGCATAAAATGTCATGATCAACAGTGTCAAATGCCTTGGACAAATCAATAAAAAGGACCGTACAATAGTTCTTGGCGTCCAAGCCTTCCACAACATCATTTACTACCTTCATGGCGGCAGTTACTGTACTGTGCTGCTTCCTAAAACCAGACTGAAGAGATAAAATGTTGTTCATGCACATACAGTATATTCTTTATCTGACCATTCACTAGCCTTTCAAGGACCTTAGCTAAAATAGAGAGCTTGGAAATGGGCCTGTAGTTATTCAACACTGTGGGATCACCGCCTTTCAATAAGGGAAGAACATGGGCAGTTTTCCAGACATCAGGAATAACATTGTTTTGTAAAGAAAGATTAAAAATATGCGACACTGGTACAGCTATAATATCTGCAGCTAGGCTTAAGAAGTAAGGGGGGAGATTGTCAGGGCCTGCTGATTTTCTGGGATCTAAGACCTTTAAGGCCTTACAAACCTCCCCAACAGAAAAGGGGGTGAAGGGGAAAGTGTGGCTATTGGAGGCATGACTGGCAGGGGGGGAGGAAGTGGGTGATTTGTCGTCAGATAAAGTACCAAACAATAAGCTGGAGGCTATAAAATGTTTGTTAAAACAATTAAGCATCTCCAGTTTATTTGACACAGAGATGGAGTCAACAACAATATCAGGAGGTAGCTCTGAAGAGCAGGAGTTGGCAGAGAAAGATTTTATGGTTTGCCAAAATCTCTAAAATCTCCTATAATCCTATATTTATTCCCTCGGCACACCAAACATAATACATGGGCCTTTTCACAACCGCTTTACTTGAACCTGAGCTTATCTGGACACTTTCTGCTGACTACTGTAACTTAACAATCCATGAAAGCATGCGCTTCATGGTGTCTGATGCACATACAGGTACTTGTTCTATACACAGAGGACAGACTCACTTCCCATAACAAACCTGCCTGACTACGTCACATGCATACATCCACCAGGCCACCTTCCTTAAATGGGAAGGCTCTGCCAGTGACATGGGAAAGAACCTAAGGCTGAAGCCACCCTCGTCAAGTGGATTGATAATGCCCAGTCACGTGATGAACCCCTAAATAGCGTACCCCAGTAAATAGCAAAGCTGTCCATTTCCTTACTTTAGCCTATATTCATGTAGTAAATGTGTCAATTAAATGGTTAGCTGCATGAGAAATAAAGAAAAAGAAACAAAAATTGGTAATGATAATCATCTGCTTATAGTGATCAATTTAACCCGGACAGACGTGATCACTATAAGCAGTTTCCACTGTAATGTGTATCAAATAAATGCTTGGTTCTTCAGCTAAGGTAATGAATGTCCCTGGCTATTATTTGAGAATCTCTGGCATTTACCAGGTCAGACAGGCTCATTAATGATGATGGCCAAATAGGTAAAATCCCAGAGCAGATACCAGGGCCACGGTCTACTTCTACAGAATACAGACTATTTATTTTGTACACATAAGTCACATTATATTGTGCAATTCAGACAAAATGTGTCATGGTTTCTCATACTTATTTTCAATAGTCTCCTTGACTTCCTCCTCCAGATTAGATCAGATTAGAATTGAAAAAGAAAGAATCGGTGTATGTATGTAAATGATTTCAACGTGGTTTCCCGTATTTGCTTGATGACATCTGTCTGTGTCTTTAGAGTCCATGGGTAGAAGATAGGAGCTGACCCCTCTCTGGTTAGGAATGAGGAACAGGTGCATCCAACTTAAAATGAAATTCGATATAGAAATGACTCTGTGCCAAACTATGCTGTATAAATCAGTCATGTAAGCCATATAACCCTCAGCACCAAATCAGTTCTCAGTTACCTCTCTGTGAGTACAGCTGGTATAGAGTGTGGTACTGTCATAATACTGCTTAATATCACTTATTTGGTTTATTATAACACGTCTGCAATTTGTAGTTATGCATTTTTGCAGAAGAAAAACAAAAATTACTTTCTTTTGAGAAAATAGACTTGGTGCCTCTAGTTAATGTCAGTATATTTCTGTGGTTTATTACAGTGTTTTGGCCTGTCCATATGTGCAGTGTGTCATTAATTCCTGGGCAATTCACACCACAATACATGTCACTCCTGTGACCTCAGCGACTCTTGTGTGATTAAGGACCGCAGATGTTTAAATGCCCAGGATTCCCCACCAGTCAGTAGAACTGAAGCCTCTTGGAATAGTGGAGAAACATTTTCCCTTTGACTCTAACTTGTACAAAACCATAAAGAACTACATTTTTTATTATGATTATAATTATAATTTTTTTTAAACAAGGAGACCCGGTCAAGACAGCAGCATTAAAAAATAGGTATATATATGTATAATAATATGTGTTTGGCTTTAACTTGCCATCTCATCAGTGTGGAATTACTTAATTAATGCCTTGTCGAAAATGCAACCTTGGATGAACATCTACATGTATGAAGGACATTATACAGTACATGTATATTAATAGAATGTGTCATAGTATCCAGCTAAATAGCTTAGTATACTTGAGAGAGGGATATAGCTGAGATGGATAAAGGGCTGGCAGGGTCCAGACCACCCTGTACAAACTCACTTTTCAAAGTTTTTATTGTTACAGGCCACAACATATAATCACATTACGTCTGTGACACACAGGAGGCAGGAGCACCGTGATATAACAATTCTTGGTCGAGCAGCAGCCTGGCTGTTAACAGCAGAAGCACATTTCTCTGTGCTGATCAAGAAGCGATTCTGCTCCTGTGCTCTTTTGTAATCACACATAGACCTGATCTTTATCAAGTAATAACCTCATGAATTTATAACATAAAGCTTTTCATGTGTTCCTGGCAAGGGCATCACTTTGTGTTGAAAAGTGGTGGGGACATAAGGGCTCAGATGAAAAAACATTCGATCAGTATAAAGTCAGCATTATCAGTATGAAGAGTAGATCATTATGGCAGGTCGTGAAAAAAAGGCATAGCCTAGGCTACTACAGAGTCGACAATATGAAAATACTCAGCATAAAACGCACGTCGACCACACAAGTCATCCATATGCATCATATGCACAGCTGCAACCATATGGCTGCAACACCATGTCAATCAAACAATGCCAATATCACATCTGCATGTCAGTCAGCCCAGCGATAATATCCAATATCACTGCCCTAAAATATGACAAAATAGAAACAACTGAAGGAATAACGTTAACAACGTTAGCTAAAGATAATAAATCAACCTTACCTTGAGATGTTAAGTTAAACTGCCTTGTTTTGATGCTGAATACTTTTTTAATATTAAAGAAACAGAGTGAGTTCATGTTCAAAGAGAGTTCACAAGAGTTCATAAGTCAAGTTCAACCAATCATGACTCATTCTAAGCATAAGGTGTAAATATCAATATGTGAGAACATGAATTAAACTGGAGCAGGGATTAGATTATTTCTATTTATTTATCCATATTCATTTTAAAACAAACTCAAATCATAGTTTAGATTTTTTTATTCATTCTCTTAAAATTCCACACAATTAATTGATACATTTAACACAATTAAAGCTGAAGTCGGCAGGATTTGTGCAAAGTGTTCTTATTTGTTAGTTAACATTTCTTGGTACAAGCTGTTTTTCAGAACATTTTTAACAAATTATGCTTTTAAAAAGTGATGGGGACAAAATCGACCATTTCAAAAAGTGGTGGGGACATGTCCCCAGCATCCCCAGTGTAAATGACACTTATTGTTCTTGGATAACACTGTACATATTTGTCCACTTCTGGAGCGCCTACAGTAATGAGTTTTTATCGGGCTAAATGAATGGCCAAAGTCTTTGTTACCAGTGTTGTGTCTGTAGCTTCAAAGATATACAATTGACATATTACAACCATAATAATGTGTTTGTTTATCATTTATCATTATTTATATAGTAATGGTATATAGAAATGGTTTGACATGAATTCAGAAGCCTAAAACATGGTGGAAGAAGCGCTCAAAATCTTTACTTAAGTAAAAGTACCAATAAGACTAGGTGAAAATATTCCAATTAAAAGTCCTGCACTCAAAAGTGTACTTAAGTAAAATAACATAAGTATTATCAGCACAATGTACTCAAAGTATCAAAAGTAAAAGCACTTGGCCCCTTTGACTGATAAAGTAGCAGAAAAAGGAAATTGTCATTTAAAGTACAAGTGCCTCAAAAAGGTTCTTTCTTGTGTAAATGTAATTTGTTACTTTCCACCACTGGCTAAACAAATGCAGACTGGGACTAAAATGGGTGGTGGTTAAGGGGATGTTACAGTCACATGCTGTGTCCAAAATCCCTTACACCGGGCGGTATAAGACTATGGTTAGGAGAATCATGAAGGATCCCAACAACCCGGATAACAGCCTTTTCTCCCTGCTGTGGTCGAGAAGAAGATACAGGATACACCAGGCCAGCACTGAAAGGCTTCGGGAGAGCTTCTACCCTCAGGCTACTAGGACCCTAAATGAGGACACTGCCTTAGAATTGCCATAAGACTATTTTCAATTACTTATTATTCAAAGTTACGACAACTATAGTTAACATTATTATCTATTACTTATTTTATTCTTTACTCTTATTCTATCTTATATGTACTTTTTACTGCACAATTGAAGGAGCTATGATTATACCCAGTATGATTATATGTGACAAATAAACTAAACTTGATATGTGCATAAATATCCTGTGAGATACATTTGCACAGGAAAAAGCAACACATCCTGCACACTGTCTGGCAGCAGGTTAGACTGGTCTGGTGTCACACAGATGATTCTGGGTTGAGATAGTGAGGTTATGAGAGCATGACTTCACCCAATGCACCTCTATATATGAGGGTAGAAAGTAATTACATTTTAAGGTAATGTTTAAATGTTTGAATATGGTCACAGTCAATATATATAACCTTTATTTAACTAGGAAGTCACATTGAGAGTAAAACCTCATTCACAAGTGAGACCTAGCCAAGACAGGGTCAAGCAGCAGCATCAATACACAACATGACAACAACACCAAATTACAACAACAAGCACAAATTGTATAGTACATTACACAGTACAGTGCACAAACAAGGCAGCAACATTAGTCATGTGCTTGTCAGTTGAAACAACTGCAGCCAACAGTGACCTCTTCCATTATTCTAAGTTTAAAATCATTTAAAGAGATAAGGCCTGCAGATTGTTCCAGGACCAAGGACCTTAGTAAAACAGGCCAACCTCTGTTCTGACAGAAGGCACTTTAAACTGGAGCTGTTTGTACGACCTAAGATTTTGACTGCTTTGCAGAGATGAAAACTTCTGGCTTAAGTAAATAGGGAAGATAATCTTAGAACGGACTGAATAGAAACACCATCAAGGGTATTGATGGAGAGGGATGGAACCTTAGATCACCCATGGGGGAAAAAAATGGTTTTAGTTTTGGTTGAATTTAAAAGCAATTTCAGACTGTATCATCTGCATACAGATGGTACATGCAAAATTTGAACTTATCACAGATGTTGTTAATATAAACGAGAAAAAGCAAGGGTCCCTAAACCGAACCTTGTGGAATGCCCTACGTGACAATAACTGGGTCAGACATGACATCGGCATGTTTAACAATCTGTGAACGATTAGACAAATAACTGTGGAACCACTTTGCCGCGTTGCATCCAATGCCAGCACTCAGCAAGGTATTAATGAGTAATGGGTGGTCCATAGTATCAAAATTCTTGTAAGATCTATAAACAGAGACACACAATATATAACTGAATGCCTAATGAGAAATGGGGATATTTATTATACTTCTTGTAAATCCACTTTCAATACTACTGTCTTAACATTTTATTCGTGTATGTATGGCGCGTCACCACTTTTATTATATGCAATAAGAAGCTACTCTTTTTATGTCTTTGTCTTAATCATTTGCATATTTTCATACAAAAGAAGCTTTGCACACAACCTAGTCAGAGCTGAATATCTGATGACTGTAGTACAATTATGTAGTCTTGATTTGGGTGTTTACAGTGGTCATTCACATTTAAAAGGGTCGTAAATCTAGTTCTTCAAGTAAATTGTAGCACACCACAGTCCACTTTAATCAAATAAAACGTAGGCTAATTTCCCAACAACAAAATTGTGGCTAGTGAAAATGCTGAGTAGCTAGTAACTTTGGAAAACCACTAGCCACAGTGGCTGGTGAGCAAAAAAGTTAATGTCAAGCCTTGTTGAAGACACCAACCACCCCAGCCACAAACTGTTCTGCCTGCTGCCATCTGGCATCGCAGGATCCGATCCCGCACCACCAGGCTCAGGGACAGCTTCATCCCTCAGGCCATAAGACTTGTGAACTCTTGAGCTCACATGCATATTACTGCCACTTTACTTCACTTGCACCTTATTAATACTGTCATCACTTCACCCCACTGCTATACTTACTGGTTACTACCTGCTCACCTGTTTACATTCCCATTATCTGTTCATCTCTGTTTATATACATCTCCGTTTATATTTATATTTTTACATTTATTACTAACATTCATGCCTGCATTTTGTCACTTTGCACACCTGCCTCAACAGTATTATATTTATATCTATATATATATCTATATATATATATATATATATAGTATATATTAATATTTCTATTCTATTTTATATTTTGATATTTTATTCTAGCGTGTTATATTTTATATACTATATTCTATTCTCATATTTTGACCTTTTGCACTATTTTATATCTCATGTCCTAAGTTCTCCTTTTACTTTATATTACATTTTGTGAGCATTGTTGGAGGGGCCTGGGATTTAAGAATTTCATTGCCAACGACTGCTTCCTGTAATTGTTGTGCATATGACAATAAATATCTTGAAATCTTGAATCTGGGGACTTCCGGTGGCGTGCTACATGGTATGACAGCTTAGTAACAGAGCTCTGGTATCAGCCTTAAATTTCCCCTAATTCAAGAATCTCTGTTCATTCAAATTGATATACATCAACGTAATAATGAACAGGGACAAAAATAACAAAGGAGGATACAGGTTATGAAACACTGGCGAACAAGAAATCTAGAGAGAAGTTGGACAAGATGGAGGCTGCAGAGAAAACGAACCTTTGGATGAACTTTGGACCTTTTGGAATCTGCAAAGTGGTAAGTGAAGTTGTGGCTATGGGGATGGCAGCGCTCCAAGCTGAACTGAAAAGAGATGTCTCAGATTTCTGCATGTGTTTTTGGGAGGATATTAAAAAACAAATGGAGGAATTCACGACGGAAATAAACCAGAAAATACAAGATGTGACAAGTCAGATAGAAGGAGCAGTGAAGCGCATAGGAGACATGGAGGAAAACATGGCCAATATGGGATGATGGGACATTGAAGTCAAGGATACCCTCACCCAGCTGCTTAGTAATCAACGGGCATTACAGGAAAAGGTGTTTGTTGAAAACCGGATAAAAGTTGATACTGGGAGACAATCTTGGCTTGGACCGGGGCCGTGACCTGGGGATAGAATGTGCCAACCATTTTCTTTGAAACGGGCACTATCCTGTATGACAGTGTGACACAAGCAGCGTTGGATCTGCGGAAACGGGGATTCACTGTGGGTGAAGCCACTCGTTGGACCAAGAGCAAGGGCATATTGGATGAAACGCTGGCCAGACTTCTGTAGATGACCGAGACCCAGCGCAACAGAGATAAGAACCGGTTCCAGTGGCAGATCCGGGAGAAGCTGAAGGAGTACTGTAGAACGGAGCCAGGAGCTGCAGCAGGAGATGAGTGAGTGATTTATTCTTAACTTCCCATTACCGGATTATAATTGTAGTGGAGGAATAAATATATCAGTCTGGGCGCTAGTTATTTGGTTTACACTAGATTCACCTCGGTGTGTCGGCCAGAACACCACTTAAGGCCAAATATTCCAGAGCATGAAAATAAAGAGCTGAGAAATGTTTGTTGCTGTTTACTGTCGTTTACTTGGTTTACGTTGTTGTGGTTTTTCTATAAAAAGAAAGAATAACAAAATACACTCTAAATAAGGGATAAGACATGCATACATTAACTTCACCCATACACAGTAATATGCATAATAATACCTAACATAATATAAACAATAATCAGGAGTGACACGAATATGACTACTCTCAACTCCAATAATTGTAAACAGAGGAAGTAAGTGGCTACAATTACATTTCTCTCCCTTTTACATTACCACAGCATTCCAAACACTCATTACATGGGATTCTCGGACAGTTTAACGCTGTGTTAAGTTACTGCTAATGTTGACGTAACACCTCCTGTTATTCATGATCCGTGCCCAATCCTCCCGCTGACAAACTGGCAGGATGCTTTTATTGTGAAAACCTACAGGCATGCTACGTTCTGTCACCGAGTTAGCAAAGCTTCAAACACAGGTAACAATACTTCACACTAGCCATTTCGTATGTTAGCTCAACTATATAACACTGAACAGTACTAACAACAGGTAATAANATCTTCTTTCTCCATGTATAATAGAGGGCTGATACCTACGGATTACAGAGAGCCACAAGCCTTTTTTTTTTCTGCTACTGAGGGGCCTCACCTTGTGGCCAGCCCCCCTAACTGCCAATGGCGACATTGTGCCCTGTTGGAAGCTCAGTTCAATGTTCTGTATTATAGTTGTACGACTTTTCTTGTTGTATTCTACTTTGTTTATCTCTCGAGGTCTGGGATGTTACAAGTGCAATGTTACAAAAGTAAAATTAGTGCATGTAAATGGGCTAAATAATCCGATCAAAAGAAGCAAAATGCTAAAATAAAAAAGGAGAGGATAAATATAGCATTTTGACAGGGAACTAATTTCTCTGGTACTGAACAGGAAAACCAGAAATGGGCTTTAGGAATACTTTCTTCTCATCATATAAAAATGGTAAAAAAAAAAAAANAAAAAAAGGGGAGCGGTATACCTTTTTTTAGATAGGTGCTTGATTTGATCCTATCAGAAACATACGGGACCCTTATCTGTGCTGGAGACTTTAATATGCCTCTTAACCCTTTATTATATACAACCAATTGGAAAAGAAGAAGAACTCCTACTGAAAAATGCATAAACAAGGGACTTAAAGACCCGGGACTAATTGATGTATGGCGGTCCATGCATGGATCAGACCCAGGGTGCAGTTTTTATTCTGCACTACACACAGTCTATTCAAGAATATTCAAGACTATTTTCTTATGTATAACAAGGATCTACACCGATTGAAATATTGTAGAATAGGCCAGAGGGACCTTTCAGACCACTCTGGGGTTTATCAAACTTTACATGCATTACAGCGAAAAACATTGTGGAGGCTAAACACCGGCATGTTGAACGGTCCCACTTTTAGAAGTTCAAAGGAAACAGACCTACGTGTATATTTACAGGACAATGATAAAGGGGAGGTAAACCCTAGTACATTATGGGATGCAGCCAATGCTGTTCTCAGGGGGAAGATCATAGCCTGGACTTCCATGTTGAAAAATTGTGAAGACTGCAGGAAAAACTGGGAGATCTAGAACAAGCACACATTGTTAATAAAGAGTCCTTTATAATACACCAAATTAGAAATGTCAAGCAGGAAAAAGATAAAATACTAAATGAGGAAGTTGAGAAAAACACAAGAAATATGAAGCAATATGAAGACGTACATCTGTACCAGTGACGTGATCAAAATGGTGGAGTAGAACTCCCAGTGGTGTAGTGCAGGGTATATGCAGGTATACGGCGATTACCTACTTATTTTTCAGTCAGCATTGTGTATACCCACTTCTAAATCCCCTCTGATGCGCATCATTCAGTGCCTTATTATTTGAGGTAAACCAGCAGGGCAGGTAGGCCCGCAAGCAATATTTTCTTTCCTGGGATGGCGAAGGCATAGTCTGTGGGCCAGTATTGATTGCAAAATCTGCATCTCTTCTGTGGCTAATGGAGGGCCCTATGATATCCGCGATGCACAAAACACGGACTCACAGAATTTGATAATAAACACGGCATATCATGGAATTTGCCAAAATGTAGATGCAATTTATAAAAATCAGGGTTTTCCCACCATTATAAGAGTTTTTTTCACAGCACCTAAACCAAATGAACAGAAAAAAACTATGCTGCTGTGTTTTGGTGTTATTTATGGGCACGCTGCTGCTGTCCTCTGCTCTCTGTGAGTACGGTAAAGTTGGAAATATATTCACAGATTCGTACTTAAGAGTATACCCACTTCTCCAGGCACCACTACACCACTGAGAACTCCCTCTGCTCAAACTCCTCTATCTTTGTTGCAGCAAAACCTTTTGATAAGACCACCTTCTAATCTATTAAACTTAAAAAACAGAACAATAACTTCTGCCTGCCTTGAATATTATAATGTCGACACGATCGTGCAATTTCAAAACCAAAGAGATGGCTAACAAACTACACATGGATGACGATGTGACTACCGCAATCCAACTTGGAAAAGTTCTTCAGTCTGGCTGAGAAGAACTCCAAAGGGAGATTTGAATGTTTAGAAAGTCAACTGGGAACCATACAAGAGACCCTATCCATACATGCTGAAGATATCAAGACCCAGTGCTCAATCACCTCAACACTGCAGGTACGGATCAAGAATGCTGAAGACACCACATCGCAACACAGCGAATTACTGAACCACCTTGAAAACAAATTGGTGTCTTTTGAGGATAGAAGCAGACGAGACAACCTGCACTTCATCTACCTGAAAGAGGGAGAGGAGAGGGGAAACGTATTGGCCTACCTGATGACTAACATCCCGTGGTTCCCCCGTCTCGCTGAAAATCCACCGGAGCTCATGCGCATTGGGCCACCGCGACTTTCATCTGCTACTCAAAGAGTCATGATGGTGAAATGTCTGCACTTCACTACAGTGACTATACTGTCAAGCGGAGACGTCCCCGCTACCCTGTCATGAACTGGGCTTGCGGTCTGGGTTTCAAAGCTTTCTGGGTAGGGGTTTTCTTTTCTGTAGGGACACTTCTCGCCTTTTCTTGAGAGAGGGGTACAGGGTGGGGAACAAGAGCGGACCAGGGGGCATGGTGGGGGTGAATGTGGGACAGGACCTTATGGAACGACCTTATTTCTCTATAAAATAGCTGTATTCATTTCTTTGAGCGTCTCTTGGTAGCACTGCTGTTTCTTCTATACATCCATGACTAGCATTACGCTACTATCTTGGAATGGGCAAGGCCTAAATATCCCTCAGAAACGAATAAGCATTATGGACTTATGGACAGAGAAAAAAGTAGAGGTGGCCTTCTTTTAAGAAACTCATTTATTGGAAAAGAATGTTGTCAGAATGCAGAATAGATCCTACCATGTTATTGCATCTTCTTCAAATACAAAAATGAATAGAGGTGTAGTAATCCTTGCCAAACGTACCTTACAGTATACGGATCTGGGATCTGGGAGAGATACTGAAGGAAGAGTTGCTTACATAAAAACAGTAGTAAATGGGACAAAAATAGCGTTTCTCTCTGTATATGCATCAAATGTATTTGATGCTGAATTCTATAACTACTTAACTAATACAATATTTGAATCATTTGAATTTGTTCTAATAATAGGGGGTGAGGGTGGTCAAGAGACTGGCATCTAGTGCATTAAGGAAATGGGCCATAGATTGTTCTGTTGTAGATGCTTGGGGGATTGCACACCCCTCAGTGAGAGAATTTACTTGTTTTTCTTCACAACATCAATCTTTTTCTCGCACTGACTACATTTTTGTGTCTACATAGCTATATGATAAGATTTCAAATCTGGAATTAATCCCCATGTCTCTGTCACAGTCTGCAGCACCTTCCTCCTTTCCTTTTGTTTTCATCTGTTTACCCCTCCCTAGTGGTTCTTGTTCATCTCCTGTCTGTCTCTCTCTGTGTCTGTGTGTGTGTCTGTCTGGGCGTGGCATCCAATCATCTCCAGCTACTGATCTTCCTTCACACCTGTGGCCCATCTAGTAATCAACACCTGCAGTATTTATACCCCAGCTCTTCACTCCAGTCTTTGCCAGATCGTACAGTTCCCTCTCGTGGTACTACACGATGGCCTACTCAGCTCTAGTTTGATGCTTTCCTCGTGTTATTTCTGGATCCAGCCTAACCTTGTCTCTGTTTGTACCTCACGTTCACCCCCGATGGTACACTCCGCCTGCTTTACTTGGGCTCCACTCCGGTTGGTCATTCAGCCTGCCAAGCTGCCTCCTCTACCCGCCACACTGCTCTCCCTGCCGGCCCTGCTGACCAGCTCCTCGCCGCACAATAATCTCTTTTTCTTCAATAAACCAATGCCCGTTGAACTTTCACTTAACCTGTCTGTGATCTGCTTTTTGGGTCCCTCCAAGCTAACCTCAACAGAACAATCTGGCCAACATGGACCCACCCTACTGCCACCCTGCAGAAAGCCATCTCCAGTCAGGGAGCTCTACTCGGCCATCATGAGCAGATCCTCCGAAGCCTTTTCGACAGCAATCAAACACTGGTAAATCAACTCACTCATCTGACTCATCAAGTTGCTATTCTAACCTCCCAACTCACCCCACCAGCTCCTGCCGCCCAGCCGATCCAACCGGCTCCCTCAGCTCCGCCCGGGTCTCCTCTGCTCTGTGAATCCTACGCTCCTGATCCGGAACCCTTCTCCGGAGACCTCGACAAGTGCTGGGGTTTCCTCCTGCAGTGTTCCCTGGTTTTTAGTCAGCGACCGCTGACTTTTCCATCTGACCAATCTAAGGTACGTTCTGTAATGGGACTTTTGAGAGGAAGGGTGTTGGTGTGGGCTGAGGCAGTGAATTCCAATCAATCTGTAACCTCTCTTTCTTATGCTGGTTTTGTTGAAAAAATGAAAGGAGTTGTTGGCCACCCTGACCACAACGGTGACGCCGTCAAGCGGCTGTTGAAACTCCGCCAGGGGTCACGGAGTGTGGCTGATTACTCAGTGGAGTTTAGAACATTGGTGGCGGACTCCAAATGGAATAACGAAGCCTTACGGGGGGCTTTTTCAAATGGGTTAAGTGAACAACTAAAAGATGAGTTAGCCTCTCATGATGAAACCTCAGACCTTGAATCTCTTGTTACCCTCTCTATTGTGACCATGTTAGCAAGATGGCGCCAGTGTGTGTTGCTGGCTGGCTGTCGCTCCTGCAGTGTTTTGTGTTTTTAATGCTGTTTTTAACCTTTGGCACTAAACCGATCGACTCACTGCTGGTGTACGATCGTCTGACTCTTTTAAGCATTCGACAAAATGCCGGTGATCTTGGTGCGTTTGACTTTAGTGGTCAGAAAACTTTACCTCTGTTGCTAGCTAGGATTCCCGTCCACCTGCACCGGGTACCGGCCCCACCCTCCCGGCAGAAGCGTCGCCCGCGCCGCGGTAAACGCGGCGGTCGGCTGGTGAAGCTGAAAGCCTGGCTGGGACGCTCATCCTCCTTTTCCCGGACGAGGCACAGATTATTTCCTCCCTTTGTTGTTCATCGGCGGTTTCTGGATCCCATCGACGCCTGTGTGGTACCGGTCACCGGTTTCCCCGAGGGTCTCCGTCCCCGCCGCCCCTGCCCTCCTCGGATCTCCCGGCGCGGGGTGAATCACTGGCTCCTGGAGTCGCCTCCTCTGGCTCCCCGACCCGCCGAACCACAGGCTCCAGCTCCTGCCAGGATTGGGCTGGTGAACGCTCGCTCACTGGCGAACAAAACTTTTATCCTGAGGGATTTCTTCAGCTCCCGTCAGCTGGATTTCCTCTTCGTGACGGAGA
>NTHP01000641.1:665-34534 GCA_003416845.1 Oplegnathus fasciatus
ATAGTTTTAGCTAGAACAGGGCCATGGGCATAGTTAACAACACAAGTAACCCTTTTCCCCGTGTCAGTGTTGAAAAACATCTAATTGATACCAGAATTGTAATTTCACATTTATGCGCCAAAACTTGGAAATCGGTACATTGCAATTTAGCAACAAAAAACAAAAATGTCTTCTCAAACGATGCAAAGTTTAGGAGAGAAAGTATGGCTCACTAATGTTCCTTTTCCTTTTAGTACATTTGGTAATTTTCAATATAATGCGTCACAGACCGGCCTGGCGAGTAAACGCAAGCATGCTCTGTGCAGCTTGATTTGATGATGACTATTGACGTTCACATTTTTCAAACGGCTGGTGCTTGTTGCCATTTGGAACCGCCAAAACTGTGACGTTTGAGCCACGCAAACGAGTCTGTGGGCTGGAGGAGAGGAGAAGACAGGACAGGACAGGACAGGAGAGGAGAGGAGAGGAGAGGAGAGGAGAGGAGAGGACAGGAAAGGAGAGGAGGCCTCTTTCTGCTGCCGAGCCAAGTGTGCACACATGGAAGTAATTAAGTGTGGACTGCCAGGGAGTCTGGGCTGCGGCGTAATTAGGGGACTAGATCACTTTAAACACAGCAGGGACATCCTCGCATAGTGAAAGTCAGGCAGAAAAATTAAAGAACCTCAACGAAACACCCAACTAGTGAGGATTCATTCTAAATCTTAAGCGAGATGGATAGTTCAGAAGCAGCCTTCCACTACCTAACACCATGTGACAGTGGTCTTTAACCACTAGGACTGAATGCAGGCAGCAACATGCAGAATCGAGCAGGGAGGCTCAGACATGGCAGGAGAAAGAAAAAAAGAGCACCACAGATGGTAGAAGACCGAATACTCAACTTTGTCAGACTTACTCTGACATAAGAGCTCCAGTTTCCATGGTTCAGATTTCGTCTCAGTGCTGGATTTAGAAGGAGAGGAAACTGGGAAAGATGCGTGGGTTGAAAATTAAGATTGCAGACGCAGAAAGTCAGGAAAAGCACCTCTTTCCAAATATGATTACACAATCTAAACCCACAGAGTCTGGAGAGACGACATACTGTAGGGGAAAGTCTGGGCTGGAGGCCCCGTCTGGCTGGGAAGGTGTCTGAACGTAGCATAGTCAGGGTCAATGCCACACTAGTGAACACAAAGGAAAGAAGAGGAATCAGATTTCAGATTTCTTGGGTGGGGACAGAGGTGGGGATCGTGAGAATGAGATCTGTTGTGAAATGAGCCCAGTGTGATGCCATGCAACACACAGTGCAAAGGACAATACACAGCTGCAACTGCCAGCACACCTCTTTCAGACAGATACCGATTCCAACACCTCAGCTCAGGACGTCGAGTACCGATCTGATACCTTTGCTCTCTTTTTCCCAAATTTAAAATCTGTATGAGGCCAGGGATTACTGTGGCACTAAAAAGTCTGTAGTCCATTAACATGACTCATGAACTGTTTCATCCATTTAATGGGTCGACTCAAGCAGGAAAGACACAAAAGTATGTACTACACAAAGTACATATTCTATGTAGTCTTGATATGAAGGATAGTTCTGTTTCAGGGGAATCTGATGTTTGGAGGGATGTTTTTGTTTTTGTCTCAGTGTGCAATTTGTTGGTACGCTGAACAGTGACATACTGGATGTCTACGGGATCAATATCACTTCTTCTCAAAAGTTCGGAAATATACTTCTGAAGTTGTGCAGAGAAAGATGGCAGCTCTAACTAAACTACACTTTAATTAAAATGTCTTTAATTTCATCAGAAAGACAAAATTGACAGAAATATCAAATGACTGATCTCTGTTCCTGTGCGTAAAGAACAACAACAGGGGAAACTGTACACCTCCATAGTTGATAGGATGTTGTATTTGTTAACAAACCATCATATTTCAGATGGGGTATTTCCTTACTTTTCAGGTAAGCTGCTTCACAGACATCCAGTAAGTCAATAAGCAAAGTAAGTTTTTTTTTCTTGTATTTTTCTTCTTTTGTTACTGTTGTATTTTCTTGTTTTTTATTTATCATACACTCCTTTAAATGTTACGTTTTACTAACTTCATTAACTTGTTAACTGCCTTGCCTAATGCTCAGCATGTTTTCAATCTGCACACAGAGCCATAATAATATAGCAAATGGAAAATTAGTACCTAAAATCCCTGTCAGCTAAACACATCCATACTCAGGAGAGAGGAGAGTATCCAGGTTCCTCACAGCATCAAACTAAAGCTCTCAACAACAGCTCATATTACATGTGCACTTCATGTCTATATTATCCTGATTATTGGATTCTGTTTAAATTAGGTGTCTCATGTCTGTTTGTCTTCAGAGCTCCAGGAGGACTGAATGATTTGTATGTTATAACAACATACAGTGACTCCTCTCCTTCACATCTGCCTCCTTCATTTAAGCTCGGGCCGTGCTGGCGATGCGCGGGCTAATGTTTTCTGCAGATCTTGTATGTGAACGGGTGTGTTCGCCCATGTGTGTGTGAGAGCTATTAAGTGGAGGGTGTACCGTCTCCTGGAGAGCTGCTGTGGTTAGGCGACTGCACCACACTACATACGGAAAAGAGCACAAAGCTTTAAAGTTGAGATCATAACGACGACTTTACTTTCCAGCGGACTTTCCCTTTAAATCGTCACCTCGGAGTTCATTAGCAGAATTTATGATCCGACAATGCTCATTGACTCTCCTCGTCAGTTAGCTTAGCGTCTCAGAGGCAGCCGCCCTCTGTTTTGTGCCACACCTTTGTCTTTATGGATCTAACACATTCCTGAGACTAGAGGTGGTGTGTTATTAAAAATCAAACACACCTAAGAGGTCTGAATGAATGTGAGGCATGAACAGGGCTGGCTGGCTGAATGGTGGGGAGGGGGAGAGGCATGTGGATGTGAAGCAGTTACGTTATCATGAATCTTATTTTCCACATGTCCAAGTCAAAGAAACTGGAGGATGTTAAGACCAATCCAGGATCCCATTCAAAGATTACTCATCTTGCATCTATGGAATTTAGATCTGCACAATGTAGTGATTCCATAACTTTATTAACTGTAATTAACAATGTGAATGAAAACACACTGTACTGCCATTAAATATATAGCCATACTTTTACCATATATGGATTCAGTCTGCTAAGAGCGCATTCAAAGTTGACTTTATCCTTTGCTGCCATGGCTTTGAAACCTAATTTAATATTGAACGTCAGCTTGCAGGTACGTTCCAAGACAGCCAGGACGCGTATAATTTTC
Organism: Oplegnathus fasciatus; assembly: GCA_003416845.1. Taxonomy (NCBI): domain Eukaryota; kingdom Metazoa; phylum Chordata; class Actinopteri; order Centrarchiformes; family Oplegnathidae; genus Oplegnathus; species Oplegnathus fasciatus. Next base: position 3,936 of record NTHP01000641.1, read on the forward strand.
CCATGCAGCACTCACTCCAACCACAAGAGCTGAACTGAACTGAGTAAAGAGACAAAAAGAAGAGGGGGGAAAGAGTCTTTGTCTTCAAGCTCTTCTCGTCAGAGTGTTTCATGTGACATACGAGTGAGAGCTCCTTCTTCATAATGTCACGACTGACTCCATGAGGAGAAAGACAGATCTCCTCACAGCATGGGACGGTGGAGGGAAGATATCTTTGCCATTTACAGGATATCATATATCTGGGAAAGTGAGGGAATAAAGCAAAGAGTCAGAGAGAAGAGATGTCAAATCCAGAGAATAAAAAATAATGTGACGTTTTCAGTGGGATTAGTGTGATTCCCAGACACTTTTTTTTTTCCTTTAAGGAAAAACATACTGTACATTCCTCAACTGCTAAGTAAGCAAGCCCAGAGTGACTAACAGGACATACTTGAAAAAGAAACCATCTATGTCCATGAAAACACATTAAGGCAGACTCACATTTGACACACATTTTTCATATTTTTTCCAAATTACAGGTAATAACTGGTAGTGGGAAAATTACATCTTCTTTTTTTTGCGAGCTGAACAGAAAAATGTCTTTGCACAGGCATGTATGTGTGTGTAATGACAAATAGAAAGACAGAAAGAAACAAAGAAAGAAACAAACAAACAAAGAAAGAAACAAACAAAGAAATAAAGAGAGGAAAGGTTGCCCTCTAACTGCCCTGTGACCACCCACCCACTCACTCCCGTCTGTCTGGAGATGACGCATCTTCGGTCCCCTCCCTCCACAGCGTCCTTTCAGCCGCAGCCGCACCCTCCCAGCACAAAAACAACAAATTACAGCCCCACAAACCACAGTTGAGAAGCTCCCCAGCTCACTGAACTGAACGCTGCTGCAGACATCATCTCTCCCCATACAGATGATACAATGGCCTGATCTGTCCCTTTCTTTGAACACAGTCATATTCTGGTGGAATTACAAATAGCAATTTACCCAGTCTGCAAGAATCAGACACCAAAATCCATGATGATGTTCCCTGAGTCACTTTCACTATGATTCAGGCCCAGTCTGAATCAGCCCACTCAGAGATTTAAAAATGGATGCCTGCCATAAGACTTTTGGTCAACATGTGCTCTTTTTCATGGTCATGTCAGCTGATACAGATACAGAAATACACATTGGGATACCACAATGAGTTTGCACTGGTGGAGTTACCTCAAATTGAATGCAGAAACAAGTATATTTTGGTACAATACTTCCAAACATATTTACTTTAACATCTTTTCTCTCTTGCAACTTTTTATTTGGTCCGTCAGCACATAATTAGTCATCACCATCACATCATACATCTTGTCATCACCATGAGATTGCCAGGCAACCAGCAGAGCCTCCAGGAAGTCGCTGCTCCTGGCCTTTTGTTACCTTCAAACCGAGCCAGGCTAGCTGTTTCCCCCTGTTTCCAGTCTTTATGCTGTGCTAAGCTAACCATCTCCAGACAGGAGGATGGTATTGATCTTTTCATCTAACTCTCGACAAAACTTATTAGAAAACAGTTGCCTTACACATACAAGACAGACTCAGGGCAACATGGGCATCTCATTGGAGAACTGTTTTAGGTCCTCATGAATGTAAGTCCAATATTCACTCCAACTTTGAGCTTTTGTATGGTTTTCACCAACTCCAGAGACGAATATCTGTGTCCTTAGTTGGCTAATAGCTCGACTTTGTTCAACAGCCATTTGTTGATTTCTGCCCTCTGCCTTTTTTTGCTTGGCACATAACATAAACTCGACTTTTCTGAACTTGTTTGCTGGAATTGGCTACCTATGGGGCGATGTTACGGGTTATGAGAGCAGTGAGGCTCAACCATACTGTCGATGTTCAGCCTGGAAAACCAAAACAATGAATTACAAGCAGCTAAAAGCTCCATAAAGCTGCAGCGTTGGGCGCTCATTCTCAGTGGGTTCGGCACTATGAGTGACCCTTTCACATTACAGTCATTTGATGAAATCTTATTGTCAAAAGTTTAAATTAATCTAGGTTTAAAAGGTAATTCTATGAGTATTTCTTGATATAGTATGTTACTACTAGCCAACGCCATCTTTCACGAGCTGAGAGAACCATGACAAAACAACACTGGGCTCCATAAACACAGTCGAAGCTAGAGCCACTGTTTTAAAAGAAAATAGGGGAATGGCTATCATCATATGACGTGCTTCCCTTTACCATCAGCTCCAAAGCAGGAAACCGCATCCCCAAATACGCCTACCATCAACTGGCACTGTGAGACCACATACCACACGGAGTGAGCAAGAGCGACGTATGAAGTGGGTCAGACTCCTGCAGCTGAGCCAGACGTTGGGAGTAAATGACATAATCACTGCCTTTTCAAAACACAAACCTGCGTACGCATTCCTCCTCCCCCCCTGCAGAACTCTCTGCGCTCCGTCAACCCCCAGAAACTCTGAGCGGCCTCTGCCTCGGCCTCAGCTATCCAAACAATAGCGCTGCCTTTGCCAGGGTCGACCACTGTCACCAAAGGCATTCATTACCTCTCACAGTCGGCCTAAAACAACTGTATGTTAACCTTATAGAGACTGGATGATGACGACGAGCAGACTCCTCCTGAGAAACTGAAGCAGCCATCATCAGGGAGATCAGGACGGATCTGAGTAAGGTTTGCAATTATCCAAATCTAAATCAAACTCTGCCTTGCACAATGTGATTTTTTTTAACATGTCATAGAAATATGTGGCGTGGTTTCCATAGCTCTTGGGTGGGCACAAATCCAGCATTACCCTGTCACTCCCCTCTGGCAGAGATGTTTGTGGAAAGAGAGCCAGAGAGTCCGACAGGATTTTGGCACAGATAGGGATGATGTCATATAATGACTGTCTAAAAGCCTTAGCTATAGGGACTGGAGGGCAGGCAGATAGAGGAGTGCTGACAGTGCTCTGCTGAGATTATGTCAGATACCTGCCCTGCGGGATACTCAGCACTCAGCACTGGAGCGCGTGGCAGGTAATGTCTATGTGCTGCACAGTCTTGGGCCGTGGCAGCAGGCAGCGCTGGCAGAGGCCATGTTATTCTGTTTACCCAGGCTAATCGCTACAGCTACAGGGTCCTGCACGGTGTGGGTGCAGTCCCTAGCGCTCGCATTCCTCGGCGCGGCTTTAAATAACTACTCCGTTTCTCCCCCTCGCTAAGCAAATGGGAGGAGAGTGTTAAAGATGGCAAAGAAGGCTGTTTGTTTGAGCTGGGTTCAGTACACTGCTCCTGAGCACCAAACACACTCAGGCACACACACACACACACACACATGCAAATACACACACTGTTCCCTTGTGACATTCCAAAAAAAACACCTAATTGCTGCTTTGTTTTCCAAATTTAATTTACGGTGATGCTTTTTTCAACCTGCCTAACAGAATTGGCTTTTTTATGCAGAAAGTCATAACATGGAGGAGTCTGATTTCACTGGAAACTCCTGCTCAGATCACGTGGATTTTCTCTCTGGATCAGTATTGTGGTGCAATCCTGACAAATGTAAACACAGAAAGAAGTGACTGTGGATTTAACCCTTTTAACAACAAGTTTTCATATATTTATCACACTGTTTTGACACACTCTCTGAAGGCAGAGACTGCTTTGAAGGTTCCCTACCACGTTTTTAAGGTTTCACTTGCAGACTCTGCTGTGAAGTGTACCTGGATTATTTTTATGACAGAGAAGTCATTTAAAAAAAGCACCAAAAAGATGAGAGTCTAACCTATCAATACATACAGTATATTACATGTTCGTATTCATGCAACTTTTCATAGCACTGAAAGTCTGTGAAAGTTTCTACATAGTGACAGTGTCCCGCTTGAGGGTCATGAGAGTGGCAGACTCCAAATAACCCCATGTATTATTTTCGCAACATGCATAAATAGACAGGGAGAGGTGACAGAATGTGCACTCATAAATATTAAAACACAGCCTTGACAGGAGGAAATGATCTGCTTGCAAACACACAAGACAAATGCGCATTTCACCAAAAGTAAGAAGAAGCTTTCACAATCAATAAGCTGCGGATGAAACTGCACGAGCCTCCCTCGTGCGTGAGTGTGTTTGCGTTTGAGAGGGTGTGAGCGCGGGAGCCGTGCCCAGCTTTGCCTCTGAGTTCAGTCCAACCTGTGGCAAAAATCCGGAGTGCTGCAGGTTTTTGGTCGCCCGTGTTAGACCGCCTTCTCCAAAGCTTGGCACGAGAGAAAGAGGAGCGTGTGGGGAAGAGCAGAGGGCTTTGAAAGGTAAAATAAACTCACCTCCTAAATAGAGAGAGAGCAGAACCAGCTCTGTCTACTGCATTTGACTGACTTGTCTTCGTTTTCAGGCTCCCATGGACCTCTGACCCATGCCAAGGGAAAACCAAAACAAACCACAGGGCTACTACTGTCACTTTACTCTAAATACAGAACCACATGGGAAATCCTGAAATAGCCATATCCACTTCTCATGATGCCCATTTTAGGGGAGACAAGCCCAGACTGGGATATGATAAGACCACTTCCTGTGCAACATGAGGCCCTGTGCTTTTAGTTATTTGAGATGAAGATGAGAATCCACAGCAGCCTGGACGTCTGGAGCACTGATAAAGAGGACATGCTGCTGAGATGCAGGAGAGAGACGAGACTCAGGGGGAGCCGAGCAGCTGCTGTCAGTAAGGCTGATAGATGGGATGCCTCTGTGCTAGCAACGGCACAGATTAGACTTGGACTAATTCTTGTTGGAAGAAACACTCTTGGTCAGAACAACCAAGGCATGTGCAAGGATTTTTATGCAACCACGGGATATCTTTGATGTCTACTGAAAATATAACTCTTCCTTTCACAAGTGGACAAAGTGTGAGGCAGATGCACACACATAAACAAAAACACACAGTTTCCAAGGAGCAAAAAAAGCACCCTGTAACCTTCTCTACTTTTCCCAATCCTGCAATTTACACCAAGCTTTCAAGTGCTGAGGATAAAAAAAAAAAAGAAGTCGGCCGTTGGATATTTTGTCAGCCAAACACATGGAGATAATTATAAAGAAAGTCTTCATCTGCCAGTAAACAGGTTCAGGTTCCTGAGAGATATGGAACATGGACATGCAAAGGTTCATTCAAGGTTTTTACAACTTTGTGATTTACAAATGGAACTGGAGCGCCTCAAGACGCACTCATTCTTTTGTTCTTGACATAAACGGTGACAACTTACATAGATACGATGTGGAATCCCAGAAAAAGGCCTTTCAGGCTGTAAACGTCAACTTTTCTCGGCCTGCCAACATGCCTGGGAGGCTTTCAAGTTTCCGCGCTTTCATCAGTTTTAGGAAGTGTGCAGTGAAATATAGATCAATATTAATGACATGTGGATTTTCTGGAAACATATGACCAGAGCATATCTGGCATATTTTACCTTCATTGCAGTGAAGTTCATGTCATGCAGACATGCAGTAAGTGTTCACATGTTAATGATAAAGTTTCTGATCTGATAAATATGTAGCATATGAATTGCAGTGTTTGCTCGGGCTCAGAGAACATGTGTAAAACAATGATTACACAGATGGACTGCTGTGATGTATGCTGTACACTGTATATTAAATAGACCAGTACTAAGTCTAACTGCTACTTACTTCACCATAACAGGCATTCTATAATCTCCGACTGTCTGTGTGTAAGCTCTCTCAAATGGGACATAAAGTAGAAAAGAGCTGCCTGCCGTTCAGGTGATTTGTCCTCATGTACGGTGGGTAATCCAGACTGAGACGATCTGCTCTGCTGAACATCTGGGTGATGGTCTGTCTCAGTCTCGGAAAGCATAATCACTCACACTGCTCAGATAACAGATTTCATTATTTACATTTATAACTTAATTGAAATTTAGATAATTGGTGTTTATGAATAAGCTTTTTTTTAAAAAAAACAAACAAACAAACAAAGAAGCTTATGCCTGTAAGCAAATACTCTCATACACTGCAGGAACAACTGACGGAGCAGTTCTTTAAGGTTGCTCTAATCAATATGTGTATATTAACAATTGGATCAAATGACTAGATGTAATGTGAAAGGCTCATAGTGACGAACACACAGACAATTATCACCTGACTCTGCAGTTCCCCTCAGGTCTATGGAGCGTTTTAACGTCTTTCAGCTCATTGTTTTGGTTTTTCAGCCCACAAATGTACAAGTCATCCTGAAGGGGACATGACTGTCTGTACCATATTTCTTAGCAATCCATCCNACTGACCCACAGACTGACTGCTAAAAATATCCAACATTTGTTGGTAAGACCTATTAAATCTGGAATTTGCTTTGTTTTCTCTGTTTCATATCATCGTAAAAGGAATACGATGGGTTTTTGGACAGCTGGTGTCAAAACAACTCCTCTGCCAACACTGACATGTTCCCAGTTTGTTCTACAGCTGTTCAACCCTTGGATGTCATTCATCCAACTTAAATGTAAGGTTACATTTATTTTTGATTCTGTAAACATTCCCTTAGGATTTAAAATATACCTTTTCGGAGCAGATGTATATCATGTAACAGCAAAGTCCCCAGTTTGAGTTTCTTATCCCCAGATTTTCGGTCACTTTATCGTGTCAACCTGCCCCGTGAAAGTTAAAAAAAAAATTCTCTCTCCATTACTTTCAAAGCTATGGCCATAAAATCTGCTGGCAGAAATCCCAGATCTAGATCACCACTAAAACCTGACTGTTTCTAGGCCCTCAGCCTGCCCGTCCACCAAATTCTGGCCAAATTCTTTACTGAGTGTGAAAATCCTTGTACATATTGAAGCACACGTACTGAAAGGTATTTCTGCGCTTCCACACATTGACCGGAATTTCTTTTGAGGAAAGGTTCGCTCAGGTTGGGCCTCAGCCTCGCCGTGCTGACGTCACAACAGCTCAAATATGGAAAAGTCTTCATATTGTTGCTGCTGCAGCCATGGCCGTTTTAACACGGAAGAGAGAAATTTCCACTTGTCCGCACCACATTCCAGCCCTCGCACTGAACAACACACATCTCCTCTCCGAGCTGAAGTCCAACCCTCCATCCCCTGCTGCAAAAAACTCGTACAGTCAGCAAGGATCTTTACAGATACTTTGAACGTGAGATCCAGGAGGCAGGTGACTGTGGAGCAGCTTCTCTATCCAGACCAAATGTGAAGCAGCGTGAGGTATTCCAGGAATTTAAAATGTCTCTCTTGAATTATTTGACACAGAAGCTCCAGAACGTGACGCCACCGCAAGGAAATTGGGGGAGAAGAGGGAGCACTGGTGGCCGAGCCAACTCTCTCTCGGTGTCAGGGAGGAAGAATACTGTCACGGCGCTACAAGCAGGATTCACTTGGCCTCGAATAAATCCAGCCCGCTTACTTCCACATGGGCAAAACAATGGAAACAGCTGGAGAGGCTACATCTGTATGGCCAACTGCAACTTCTACTGCAGAACTCTGTGTGATAACTGTAAGAAGCACCACAACACTGCAACTTATAGTCAATAACTTACTTGTGATTTATTCCTACTTCCTCATTGGCTTGTTACAGCCAGAGATAAATATAAGGCATTGCTTAAGAGCCATTTTTCATTCAGTTGTACTGCAACTTAGCTTCTCCTTTACAATCCAAACATGTGTTCAAGTATCCAGAGCAGCTGGGGGACTTAAGGCAAAATCACCATCCAGAATTTAGGGAGAAAAACAGAGGTTTTAAAGTCAGGGGGATGTGAGTTTTGAGGAAAGTTTCAGATGATTGCGCTTTATTTCTTGCAAGACAGAAGAGAAAGAAGATGGTTCTGGCGCCAATCTAATGTCCACAGAAATAAAGCTGTTGCATCACATTATGTTGTTATCTATAATTTATTATTTTAGACTTTTGCCACATAGGAATAAGGGGGTTATATCAAACTATGTTCAATTATTTTGGGGAAACAGGGATAAAGCGACTAATAATTAACATCTGCTGACACAAAGAGAGAAACGACTGTCCACTACAGAAAAGTAGGTGAGAAGCTGAAGCTCCTTTACCAGTTTTAAACTCACTTTATCGCACCTGATAGTCTCAGAACATCAATCAGCATTTAATGTTCTTGTTTAGCATCTTATTCCCGACACTGAGCGAGTACGAGAAAAGAGGACCAGTGAAATCCAGTTCTGGGCCGGAGGCTGACGTAGACTGCGAGGCTCCACGTCTCACCACAGCTGATCTGATACAGCGCAGAAAGGCTCCACTCATACCAAGCAGACACTGGAGTCGGTGGGGGAAAGTATAGATCTTAAAAGTACATTTATATGCTATGTAATGAGCCATGCCTCAGTAATTAAAGTGTAACATGGGAACTTTTTCCACAGTGGAGGGTAAACCCAGCTCACCTCATCTTAGCCACCTATTTATTTGCGGAGCAGAGTTTATATCCACTTGACATAAATCTTAATGACATGAATTCATGGTGGGTATAAGTAGCTGGTATCAAATTGATGTAAGCTATAAAGAAGATAGGACCTTTTAAAGGGGATAAAGGCCAGTTATGCTTGATTTTTGTTTATATGGGTTATTGTTTGACACCTACAGGAGGTCATAGTTTATGTTTTTGCCAATTTTACACAGAGGTGGGAAAGAAACACTCTACTTGATTATTTCAATTTTAAAATACTTTTTACTTCACTACAAGACACTACGGAGGTCAAATTTGTACATTTTACTCAACTACACTTAACTGATCCCACAGCTGTAGTCATGAGTTACTTTGGGGGTAAAGGTTTTATATATGAAACATATGGTAAAGATCAGAGTACCTATACATTATAAGGTGTTAGACTCTGCACCACCTGGACCAGCTTCACTTTATCAACAGTTTAATAGTGAAAGACACTGAAAGGGGTCAACCAGCACTGTGAGGGCTTTCGCTTTTGATACTTGAGTACATTTTCCTGCTAATTCTGCTGTATTTTTAGACTTTAGACTAGACTAGACTTTAGACTTTGAATGCAGGACTTTTCCTTGTAATGGAGCAAAAGTTGCCACTTTTACTAAAATTAAGTAGTTGATCTTAATACTTTTTCCACCACTGCATTAAAAACATTAAAAACTGGGCTTGGTAATATGTGATTCTGTCCCATTTTAAGGATTTTATGGAGTTTCACAGTGGTGATTGGTATTTTTATTGTCTAAATTAACAATTCAAAGTAGTTATTCTCCCATAATAAGGACATTACCATGCAGTACAATGAGTTAAACAGCTAGATTTACAGTGAAAGTGACTTGTTAGAGTCTTTTTATCTTCATATGTAACTTTTTTCGTGCCATGTGATATTTACCTGCATAAACAGTCTATTTATGAGCAACCAAACATGCTTCCCTTTCCTCTCTAAAGGCTCTACAGAGGAAAAACTATAAACCCAGGGGTCAGAGCTATTAGTTAATCGCAGCGGCCTAATTATATCCCCTTATAAATAAACGGCATTGTTTCACTCACCGACCCTGAAGCCCTGTCCGATGAGCGTGTCGGCCGCCTGCCCGTTCTCCGCGATCAGCGTGGTGTTGTTGCCCTGCTCGCAGGTATCCTGACACTGTCCCTTCAGGCAGATCCGCTTGCAGATGAGAGGCGCGATGACCACCTTGAAGCGCTCCCGTGTGGAGGAGCGCTCCGTGCACCACACCAGCCTGTGGACGCTCAGCCAGATGACAAGCAGATGGGAGATCAGAGAGGGCATCCTGGCATCCTTCACTGCCCTCCACAGAGACCCGGGGACATTAAATCACACGCTGGGGGGCTTCAGCTCCAGCTCAAAGGCGCCTGCTTTGTTATCCGAGGCAGATTTTGGACGTCTCATGCGGCGGAGGAAAAAAAAAAAGCGCGTCCTCCCTCCTGTTTTCTCCTCAAGGAAAAAAAGAAAATCACTCCCCTCGCGTACCCAAGTGATCCGTCTCCAAAACCGACACGTTTGCCATCTCCAGAAGTTTCTCGTCGCCCTCGTTGCTGCTTGTTTGAAAAAGTTGCCCCTCGCTTTCGTCGCTCTTCCTTCTTCTCGCCTGTTGCTTTGGAGGGCTGGAGAGAGTGCGTATGTGGGCTCTGCGAGAGAAAGAAGGGAGGAGAGGGAGGAGAGGAGAAGGGGTGAGCCAACCCTCTCTGGAGAAACCTGGCTGCGGGCCAGCCAGGCGGTGCAGGAGCAAAGCTGAAAGTGGTTTCCTTGTTGGTTCTTTCTCCTCACACCCCCTCCTCTCCTCTCCTCTCCTCTCCTGCCCCCGCACAGACCCCACTCTGCAAATCATGGCTGCACAGCTGCGCGTGTCACTCTGAAAATAAAAAAAATACTGACCTATAATATTTTGCTGTATACACCTTTGTGTTTCCTTGGAGTGCCTGGTGTATAAAAGTGTTAATATGAGAATGAGACTCAGCTATGGGCACTTTATGAATGACTGTCCCTGTCTGTAAAGTCTCCCAGCTTTCAGACATAGTCAAAGTATTCTGATGTGGGCCATCAGGGTCAGGCTGAGGTCAATATCAGGAGTTACTCAACCTGTAAGGAAGCAACCTAGTTTCTGTCTTATGATAATTTAACATTTATTCACTTGGAGAGAAAAATAAGTCAGTGGAGATGTGACCACTACGTGACATCTGCAGCACAGCTTTACAGATGTGCCATATGTTTATTCTGCTTATGTGACATCACACATCATATCAGTTTATCTAAATTTCACACTCTAACATACAGCCTGTAGATTCACTACAAAAACTATTTGTGTGGCCCTTATCAATATGTTTAAGTAATCAAAGATCACCTTATTTTTCCTAATAATACACAAAGTACTTGCATCATGCTTTAGTTAAGAAAAAGTCAAATTACCACAATAAAACCAAATATTAAAATTTAAACCAAACCTTCCGCACTCAACTTTGACTTAAATAAAAGTTATAAGCAGTAAAACGGACCTACAAATTAAACCTAAAAGCCTTAATACTGAGAAATGGTCTTCTTCCCGCTGTGAATAAAGCCTAATAAGTGTTATAGGTGATGTTAATACTCCTTACTCCAACTCCATGGTTGGTTTAAACTCCAGCATTGCATCATCAGCGTCCTGTGTGTTTTGCATGTGAACCCTTATTTTGCAGAGTAGTTAGTAACTGCAATCGTTAGATAAATTTCATGGAGTAAAAGGTACAAAATGTCCTCCTGAAAGTAGTATAGCAATAAGTAATGTGTAGTAAATAAAACCATAATGTAATGAAATAAAGTAAAAACAAATGAATTCACTGACAGAAACGTACAAAAAGTACAAGATGACTTCCGAACTTGTTCTGCCTGCAGTTTTGGCTGTTTTATAACTTTTTTTTTATGAAAGAGAGTCAGGATGTATGCAAAAACACAAAAAAAGTGAAAAGGACAGAAAAAAAACATGAAAACAAGCGAGCAAACAAACAAAAGAAAAAGAAAAAGAAAGAAAACAACACAGGTCTTAATATGAGATGAGACAAATTAAAGTGAAACAGATTAAAGTTAGTCAGTAAACGTGACACAACACAGTCCAGAGAGCAGAAGTCCTCTCTAACAACTCCAGTCATTCCAGTCATATGTTGAACTGTGACTCTTACGCCTGATAAAAGTCAGCGTGAAGATAAACAACACGTGACAATTAAAAATGTGACCAAACACCAGTGTAAGGATCGGAAGGGGGCAGCAAGTGTTTGGGGCAAGCGATGACCGTGAGAAAGAGACAAAGAGAGAGAGAGTGAGAGTTGAGTCACTTCCTCCCCAAAAAGTGAGAGTGTTTACCTTCAGTCGCAGAGGAAATGACTGCATGGGCTTACAGAGAGTTCACAGGCCGCTCTCACATTTCCCCCTGCCTCTGCTACTCGCCATCACTGCATCATCGGCTGCCAAGAAACACACACACACACACACACACACAGTATATATATACACGCACACAGAATGCAAATACATTGTAGGGCACACATAAACCATCCCTGAGCATTATTATTAGTGCAATATAACGACTTCCCTTCTGAAAACTGAAACCTTAGTTACTCACTGCACCAGACAATAATGACAAACAGAAATAAACAGTCGTATTACACAACCTAAAGATAAAACCAGATGCTAACATAGAGAAGGAACTTAACTGAGTGGAAGCATTCAGATACTTTATTAAAGTAAAAGCATGAATACCACAATGTAAAAATACTCGATTAGAGGTAAAACTGATCAGCAAAATGTACTTTAAGTGTCAAAAGCAAAAATAAAAGTACTACCAATGCAGCACAATGGCCCCTGTCAGTGTTATAGTATTATATATTATTGGCCAGGACATAATATTGTTATGTATTGTTGTATCTATTTGCAAAGTAACTGCTATCTGTAACTGTCAAATAAATGCAGTGTAGTTAGAAGAATATTTCCCTCTCATATTTAGTAGAGTAGAAGAACAAGTAAGTACCTCAGAATTGTACTAAAGTACAGTACTTGAGTAAATGTACTTACTGTCACTGTTTATTTGAAGATTATGTAATTTATACTCAGATTGTACAAAAGCTTATTTCGAAACATGACAATAAGCTTGTGTATAATATCAGATGCTGCAGGTCAAAGGTTTGAAGCTGAGAACAGGCGGATGATATTTTGAGTCTGACCGTGGGACCCACTTCACAGCAGGTGAAGTGTATTGTGCAGTAACAGTATCTCTATCTGAGGTCATTAAAATAGCTGTTGTGACTCGTTTAGATGCACCTCTCTGTCACTGGCCACGAGATGCTTCACCGTGTCCATTTTCGTGAATCACAAGCTCAGCGCTGTGGGAACTTCCACGGGGTGCGTTCAGGGAAATGTTGTGTTTAAGTGGCTTCCACAGCACTTGCTTCAACTTGATGCCATAACTCCCATTTGTGGTCTGTTCCGTTGGAACAAGTTTGCATCCTTCCAAATGAGTCTGCAGGTTAACTTCTTAGATCGACCAAATGTAGGTGTGACACCCACTGGGTCCCTATAATATTATATTCTATAAGTTTAACAAACAATCAGATTATCAACATGTAATTAAGCAGCTTCGGATTTTTCTGCAGCAATTCCTGTTTCACTGAAACGTCAATAAAAACATTACAGAAATGCCAACTATTACCATCATCATGCATTGGATTATGAAACATCATGGAACAAACACTGTAAAAATAACTTAAACTTGTCAAAACAACACTAGAAAGGGTGCTTTTGCAAAAAAACAAACTACAGCTCCCTTTAACTGTGCAAAGAAAATTAGTTACGCAGTTAATGAGAGCTGCTACCACCAAAGCATACCATTTCGCAAGAGGGGTCACAAGATGCTCAACGAGTTAAGAGAATGACCACATTTTTCTGCTCCACATGATTATATCTATTTTGGTGCATTTATCTTGGCTTTTTTTCTTGTAAAATGCTGGAACGTTTTATCTCTTCAAGATTTTAAAGATTATTCAAAATAAACAGTTTGAGGAGGTCATAATCACTCTTTGCTTTAAGTGAAATGCATAGAAATAGAATTATGTAACCACTTACTTTAATGATCCAGAGTCATAAAGTACACTTAATAACTCGACTGTGGAGGACTCAGCAGGCCTGATTCTGCTTTAAACTCCAAAGCGACTGTAATTTCTATAGTTTGCTCTTCAGTCAGTGAATCGATGTTGATTTATTTGCAAACTACCTCTGATGCAATCAATCAAACCATCAATGAAAACAAATTGCATGTCAGACTTTATTTATAGCATAATTAACGGCCTGAAGAGGTTTGTGGAGTATACTACAGTATATTCATTATTTAACGTAACTATATATCAGTATCATACATCTTCTACATGTGATAAAGGCTTATCCAGCTGTGAATGTGATGTGATGTGAACATCTGACATCTAGAATATTATTTGAGAATCCTAAATAAACAGTGAAGTATTTCATGTAAACAAACTGTGGGTGGAGGATTGAATACTTCATTAAATCAAGTGTATTACGTACAGTGTGATCATAGACCAGCATATATCGCAGAGCTGTCAAACCACCGGGATTTGAACCTTAATGAGCCTGACCTTTGTTAGAGTGATATAATCAGGAGATCGTTTATTCTGCGTTGTGCTAGACATCAGAGAAATTGACCTTCAACATTATGGAGGAACTCGCTAATTCAGATACAACCATAAAATGTGCAATACGTGTACTTTTTGGAATTAAAAGAAAACAAGATAATTCAATCTTAAACGCAACAAATAAGCTATTGGTATTATGGATGAAATGCAGCTATACGTTCACATGTTTTTCAGTTACATCCAACCTGTTAAGCTTGTGTAATCATAGCAAAGGCCACCTCAAATTGTGTGTGTGAACACGGCTGTCATTACTCAGCATTGGGAGAGGAGCAAGGTGTTATTTGGGAGCCGTCTTTGGGCGTGTCTGCAGCACCTACACAATCTGTTTGGCAATGTTTCAGTCGGTGTGAAAACTTTTCCTCCGGGGCTAATGTGGTTTTTGCCTGCCACGATACAATGAAATGAACTGACTGAAACGGAAGCAATAACGCTAGGATGAACAGACGGGATGATCTAAAATTAGGATATACTCGTGGATTTAGCTTTGAGCGAATTCCCACACTGACGATCCAATTAATAGTCGTATTGCGGTAGTTTACAGATGATTTCTTCAAAGGAACCTCTTCTTAATGTCATATATCGAATAAACAGCCACAGAAAGAAAAGAAGTAGAAACAAGGCCCTTTAATATAGTAACATTTACAGTAGGTAGCAGGATGATGATGTGAGGGAATATATTTTGAACACAGAAGCATAAAAAAGTAATTCGTTTCACATTTAACACTGACTTTTTAAGGAAGAATGTCATTTCAGTTTAAACCTACATGCAAAGGCCCCCCCTGTATGTGATACAAAAAACAATAAATATGGTTATCTGGGGAAAAGACTACCTTGGCAAATTGTATTCTGGGTATACAGTAACAGATATTCAACATTTTGAGTGCCCTTTTAAAAGACTTACACTTGTAAATGTACATAGAATAGTTACATGGAGACCATTATATTAGTATACATGGTAAATGACACCAGAGACCTACAGTATAGCTCAAAAGGCTGAGAAGATTAATGCTCTGCTGTTCAGCCTGATGCATCAGTCGCGTCACATCTGAGCATCAGGAAGAAATTTTATAAGATTATATATAATTACATTGCATGTTAGCATACTGATGTTTTCAAAGCACATTACATTTAAAAAAAAAAAAAAAAAGGTCATTGTTGCACATTAACTTTTCCACAAATGTTAACCCTCATTAATCCAGATAAAATGGCTAAAACTACATTCTTATTTACAGAAACAGCCGGGAGGCATCGCTGCCAGCGGAGGAACAGATATGCACATGCAAGCACCAAAGTCTGTCCGCTAGTAATTTGCTAGTAACAATAATACAAGTCCAGAAAAGGAAAGGCTTTCTAGACATACAGTAGCAGCTTGAACAAAAACAAAAACAAACAAAAAAGACGGAATGCTAAGATATGGTCCATAATTGAGAGAGAGAGATGATTATCAGACTGGAGAAACAATAAAACAATGTGCTGTTGATCTGGGTGCATGCTGATGCCGACTAACTGTGCCCATGTCCTCCTCAAATAACTCTTCAAACAGCCCTCTGTGTTTTAGCGAACAAATAAATGCATGTACGGCTATCTTCAAAACTTCTAAGATAAAGATATTCTCGACACAGATAACTTCTGCTTGACTGAAAACATTGCGATTGTGCGACTGATGAGGGCTCTGCAGAGTGACAAGAAGAGATAAGACAAGAGCAGAGCAGGGCTTAAGGACGGGACGCTGTCGACTGAGGAGTAAAACTGGTTCATGCTTCATGAAGACACATGACAGTGTACATGTAGTCAAAGTGATATTTTAGCTTTTTACCCTACAAATGGCCTCATTAGAGTAAACTGCAACTCCACACCACATTCTTAAATTTAATGACTCAACTGACCGGTTATGTCCACTAGATTGTTTTGTCAATTAGAGCTTTTTATGGTATTTTTTTTAGTTAATTATTACTTGAAAACAGTGGTAACATGTGCTGCATTACAATAATATGCAGAAATGTGCTTTGGTCCTTCATAAGAAGTATATTTTCCAATGTGACTGCATCCACTTAAAGCAGGACAATTATTTGAAAAAACTATTTGACCAATTTTTCTCAACTTCATTGACTAGGTGAAGAAACCAGATTACTGTAAGTAAACAGATACATTATTTAGTTTATGACTGCCCTATTATGCACCATCAAAAACTTGAATCATACTAGACAGTGCTGCAACACCTCCATACAGGATTAGCAGAAAAAATAAGACCAGCAGCACCGATATCATGATAGGAGACAGATCTTGTTTGGGATTTTGGTTAATAATGCCATTGCTTAAATGTTTTAAATTCCTGGTCTTAAAGGATGCATTAAAGTGAAAAACACACAGTTTAATCAGCTGTTCCAGCTGAGTGAAATGCCCATACTGTGGTGACTAATTATGACCATGCATTTGAGCTAATAAATATTGTGTAAAAGTACCAACACCCCTTCTCAAATATTATCAAGATCAAGAAACAAAACCAGAAACACTGTGATGTTTGGTTTAGTCTGTAATGCCCATAATGCTACATAATGTACATTGTCTGTAAGTCCATATGCAAAGCATGAACCAGCCTTACGGATCCATTTCTATACATGTGAGCGGCTCAGTGTGTTGACAAAAGCATGCCTAATCAGTAACTGAAGATAATTCAACAGCAAATTCACTCTCTGACTAATGTGTGAAACTCATGACCAGAATAGAATTGAGTTTCTCCAGACTAAAATCCAGGTGGGAACTATTTTGAACAGCAGCAGCGGCAGTGACTCAGTTGACAGTTGAGTGAGTGTTCAAGGCACTTGTATTTTTTAAGTGGGGAAACAGCTCTTGTCCACTTCTGCCATCAATTTCCCAAATTATTGCCGGGAAGTTGGCAAACCGGAAACTCTGCGTGCCAAGAACAACCTGTGCGCTACTGCTGCTGCTTGAGGAATGTCCAGAAAAAAATACTCGCGGTTGAAGAATGTACAGTGGATGTTTTAAACGTTATTTTTACATCTAAATGAAAATGTCAGATATATATAAACGAAACTCCAAGGCTGGGGTTATAAGTAGCCTCTTTCTTGACTTTAACAGCATGGAACAGAGATGACCTTATCCACCATGTTTACAAATTACACAAACATCTTGTGTTTTTCACCTGTAGCAGGCTTCAAGGTAAGAATACCAACAGTTACTTCTTTAATCCTCCCCTACACACAGTCCACAACGGAGCCGTCATCCTCCTCAGCTCCCCACTCCCCAAACCTCATCTGAGGGGACGGGGCTGCTGGATGGAGATTGTTAATGTCATCCATGGCATCTGGGTCCGTGTCATCACTGGCACCAATTCCCATGTGACCGCCTTCCTCCCGGTGCGTGCGGATGTGTTTCCGTAGCGCCGCGGGCTCCTTGAAGCTGCGGTTGCAGAAGGGGCAGCAGCACGGCCGCTCTCCGGTGTGGATGAGCTGGTGGTGTTTGAGGTGCTGCAGGCGGCTCAGGCGCTTCCCACAGATGGCGCACACGTAGGGTTTCTCTCCGGTGTGCGTGCGCCTGTGTTTGCGCAGACCGTCCAAGTGGCGGAAGCAGTTTCCACACTCAGAGCAAGAGTATGGCTTCTCGCCCGTGTGTATGCGCAGGTGGGTTTTAAGCGCCCCTGACTCGCGGAAGCGGCGGCCGCAGACTCCACACGGGTACGGCTTCTCTCCAGTGTGGATCCGGATGTGCTTCTTCAGGCTGGAGATCAGACGGAAGGTCTTTCCGCACTCTAAGCAGTGGTGAGGCCGATCTCCAGAGGGGTCCCCTGCTGTGTCAGGGGCCGAAGGTCCTGCTGAGTCCTCCGCTCTGCCTGGTGAAACACTGTCTCCTCTCCCGGCTCCAGAAGTCCTAGCCAACTGCTTCTGTCCATCAAGTCCACCCTGCTGCAAGGCACCGCTGCATTCTCGCACAGGTCTTTGGTGCCGCAGGGGTTGAGTAAAGGAACGCTGGGAACCTCCCTCCCCTCCAACTTGAACGTAGCCAAGGTCACCCACGTTGTGGGACGATCGCTCTCCATCCCCGACTCGGTTGTCATTACGCAACCCAGACTCCTTCCTGTTGGGCTGACCAGAGCCTGAAGCTGGTCCCTGCTCCTCTTTAATCTCAAACCTGGATGCTCCACCTGGTCCCTGAGACTGCCTCTCATCTAAAGACAAATGGAAACATGCAGAGATGGTTAACGTAGAGGGATTACTATATTAAAAACACAGAAATGAATCCATGAGTCAATTTATAGTAAGTTATTGATTAATTAAGCACGACTCAGTCACACACACTGTTTATGTACCTGGTCTGCTGGAATCGGAGCACATATGAGATGTGTTGGATCCAAAGTCCAGAGCGTGATTAGTCACAGAGCCATCTGGTTGGATTGAAAGCTGGCACATTTTGTAGTCATCTCTTGGCTCAAACCCATGAAGCGAATCATCCACAGAGCCACCGAGACCCAAGTCAACACCGGCTCCGTTCACATTTCGTGAATTCTGGTGGTCCCGGTCCAAGCCTGAAGCCATCGAAGCCATGGAAGACAGCGAAGGAGCGAAGACCGACTGACTAATCGTCTGAGGGCCCGTGTATGAGATCTGAAGCTGGTCTATGAGCTTCTGAGCACTACACAGACACTCCTGTAAAGTCTTCAGCTCCCTCTCTGACACTTCCAGGCGCACTTTGAGTCTCTCATTCTCCTGCTCCTTGTGCAGCAGCTCCTGCTGAGTCTCATTGAGCACCAGCACCACTTCGCCCAGGAGAGTATCAACTGCGGCGGACATGGCAGTTTGAATGGTTGGGGCGAGGCGTGATTTCAGCGAGGTTACAGTCATGCTGCCCTGCGAGGCTCCGTATCCAGCCTTGTCTGCCTTCCGATCATAACAGGTCTCAACCCCGGTCCTGTCGGGGATGTTGATTATACTTTGTTTACGGTTCCCACTGTGGACCGAGCTGCTGCCGCTGTTTGATGGAGAGGAATCCATGCTCCCTGCATAGCCTGTCCTCCTGGAAGTCATTATTTTTAATGTAGTTAGCTAGCTTTAATTCACTTAGCTAACGTTTAAAGGCTATGCTAACGTTTAATGTGCTACTTAAAACAGCTAACTAACTGGATTAATAGTGCGAGCGCTGTTGCTGGAAAACGTCAAAGAAACAAGTGAAGTGTCGCCACTTACATTTGTGTCATTAATTATCTGTTTAACAGTCGTCGCAGACAAAAACAATGTAGTCAACTCTGAGATGCGACTCTCCGCTGGGCCTGGCGCCGCTCGCTAACATTAGCCTGCTAGCTTTAAAACTAGCAGTGTCAGTCGGTCAACGGCGAGCTCGTGCAAACAGCGCGAGCCTGCAGGAGACGCGCGCGGAAGGCCTTTAACTGCGCTATTCAAGTCCGTAAGTTATTGTTCAAATACTTTGAGACCATGGCCCCTCGGCAGCGACTCACCCATTCCCAGCTTCTGTCTGCACTACTGCACTGCACTGTACTATACTGTACACTGAGGCCTGTCGCATAGAAATGACGTAAGCAAAGACCTGGTTCACTTTGCCCTGGGTGGTGACTTGAAGGGAGCATCATCGCCTCAGCAGAGCATTACAAAGTAGCCAGAGTGATGTAGCTTCCTTTTTTCTTTAATTAGATTACCTTCTGCATACCAAGCCGTTTTTGTTTTGATTAAATCTTGCATATTAAAAATGTTTTGTTTTTTTGCATTGAAAATGTCTAAGATTCACAAAATGTGCATTGTAAACCCCACTAACACTTTTTTACTTTCTGATCAGCCACAACATTAAGTACAATTAAATACAATACAACAGCTCTGCCATGAATTCTACCTTTACAAAGCTTATAATTTTTCAGTTTTTGCTGACACTGTCAGAAAGGTAATAATTTTACTTTATGTTTATTATTGAGCTCGTAGTGGGTGTTGTTGTTGTACTGGAGTGCATTATATTGAAAGGTGGTTTTAATGTTTTGTTCACCCCATTTATATACATGGGAGGGGCAGGATATTAAAGCCACCTCTTAATATAATGCACTCCAGTACACCACCCACTACGACCTCAATAATAAATTATAAGCTTTGTAAATGTAGAAAAACTATATATATATATATAGGAAATTCAAGCTCATCTTTTGTGTGTGCACATGTTCTGTATTTTCTTTTCCAACTGGCACAATTGGGTGAAATGAACAAATCCATTTTCATTCATTTTATTATTCTGATGTTCAGTCCGGTTATTTTTCCCCACTTGACTGAGGAGGTGGACAAAAGGACACCTAGATACAGCAGGGTCATTGAAACATGGAACAACCTCTCAGAGTAAGAAAGAAATAACTGTTGATGTTTTTCCTTTTCTAAATGATTGTTAAGCCACCGTGGAGGACCACAGGTGTCATGTAAGTGGTTACAAAATATTCCATTAATTGATATCTAATTGGACAGTAAAAACAAGAATTAATAAAATATTTTACAAATTCATTAATTAATTAAAAAATAAATTACGAGGTATTTCATTCACTGATATTTCAATTAAATATGACAAACTGACTTATATATATATATATATATACACATGAATCCACCAATAAAAAGGTCAAATGAATGACACTGTGGTCCTCCATAGGCAAGTCCTGTCTTGCAGCCTGTAATCTATATTATTATTTATCATTTTTAGGGCTATTTTTCAGCATACTGGCTTTTGTTGCATGTGTAATTGGAAATTATTCCAGGGCTTTATGTGGCACAATTAAATAATGTGCTAATTAGCATAGACTTTGTGACCTTTTGAGAAGTCATGATAGCCACTCGTTTCTTTTATTCAAGCTTGACTCTATGTCTAACCAGTTTATTTGTCTTTTTCTTTTCTTCTTCGCTGAGTTTACAAGTGTGATAACGCATCCTGTTTGACAGCCTGCAAGTCAAATCTCGGGGTGAAATGGGCTGCGAACCTCTCCGGCAGTGCAGCAGCCATTTGCGGAGACAAGCTGAAGTTTGCCCTTTTCAGTCTAAAATTAAACTTCCAGGGTTCAAAATCTAAAGTATCCGCAGGTCGTCGACCTCTCAGAGGGTTACACAAACTCTGAATCCGGCCGAGAAGACGACAGTTTATCATCAGTCTGCTGCAGCTGCGCTGCACATGCAGGATGCTTTAATTTCGGAAACTGGCCAAACGTATCATGAACTTTCTGATGCTTCGCAGATGAACCGCTCATTGTCAGAGTGCAATCTATCATGAAAACTAATTAAAATGTCCCCCACACCCAGTTGTGTAACTGAAAAGACACAGACCCCGCCTGGCTCTTTTCTGAATACACCCTTAGTCATGTTTTCTGTCCACTGTTCTAGTTATTTTATAGGCTGTAGGAGGCACTGTAGACTGCTTTTTATAATGAACGATACCGAGGTCAGTTAATAAGCCCAACATTAATCATTTCCCATTAAAGAATGGCTCCCCACAAACATGAAAACACTGATCACTTTAACATGTTTAATCTAAATGAATGGTTTTCTTTATCACATTATGTTTACTTAGAAAAATGAAGTGAATCATTGGGTGGTTCTGTCCACTGAATACTGCCTGCAGAAGTCATTACATAATTATTGAAAACATGTTGCACTGCCTCTTCCCTGCATGGATTTAAAAGGGGTTTTTTTTAAGATGAAATGCAGTTTTAAAAAGTAAAGAACAATCTTGGCTTGCTAATTCAAGTTTTATGGCTTTTGCCTCATTCAGGGAGTCAGTGGGCCAAAGCTGGCACCGCAAGTTATTATTGTTTTCCCATAAACTGATGAAAAATCCCAACTAATGATTTACTTGGCCATAAAAAAAGTAGGCATCAATGTTTGGCCGATAGCCAATAAGTTGCCCTGATCACAGTTTACTGTTCGTGTGAGCTATAAATCAAACACTCATGCTATTTATTCTGCAGATCTTCTTGGTTCCTGCTATAACAGGACCTTGTATAGTATTCATTTGGGCTGCTTCCATTTCATATATAAAAAATAATAATGTATTCCTTATGGAGTTGTTTCTGATGAGGAAAGCAGACCCATCCCAGCCATCCACATGTGGTTGGGGAAACAGTGACGTGGTCCATGGCAAAGAGGGGCAGTGCATTGTGGGATTATGTAACAAACCATCTAACAGTTACCATCTGCTGGAATTTGTGTCACTTCCAGTGTCACAATAAAAGTATTTCTCACTCAGTAACTTCCCCTCTGTCTTATATTGGCTGTTACATCATCTTTGTTCCTAGTAACTTATAAAAAGTTTGTCTTGTTGGGCTTGCTGTGGATAAACTGTTTACAGACCTACAACTGACTCACTACGAACAAGGTACTTTACCATAAACAGGAACCATTGTAAAATTAGGTAAAAATAGATACACATTTTTTTAGTATTAGATTCAGATATACTACATAAACACAACTTGTATTACACAATACATAAACATACCCACACACATTCCTATATACAAATATATGCGTCTCCTTCACACTTACACACCCACACTCTTTCCTGTACTGTATGTACCCAAACACTCTCTCACAGTCAAACGCTCATACAAGAAAGAAAGAAAGACAAAAGGAAACAACTGAGACAATAATGATGTGAGAAATAAAAGTAATGAATAATTTATCTTACGGAAACATTAGTTATTCATGATGTTATACCTTTCAACATACTGTAGCAGGAATATGACACATATAGTTGGAAAAATCTAAACTTACTCCATAAGGTATGTAAGCTTTGACTCAGTTCAGTTCATCAGTTTTGTGAATTGCTCCGGCACGGGTCAATGCGAGCTAATTGTGATCACTTTTTCTGCAGACTGAGCTCAAAAACAGAACTGAGATGCCAGTGTGCAGCTGGCCACAGCTGCCACATAAAGTTTCTTTTCCATCAACAAAACATCTTGTTCAGTTCTCTTCCCTGGATATGGGAAGCGCTGAGTGGAGTTTTCTTGTTGTGATGTTGGTGGTATCTCAAATTCATTACCACCACTTGTTAATTTACCCCCTATTTTGATTCACTACATTTTTTAAAGAAAAATACCAGCGTGGCAATTTCATTCCCGAAACAAGTCCAGTCAGGTTCATTTCCGGCCTTTTGTTGAACAGCTGCACAACAGTTCCACTCCTTTCAGTTTTGCTGCTGGACTGTTGGAGTCAAGTCACATTTTATTTTATTTAGGTGAGAGGTTAGGTGGCTAAGAAGGGGATGGGGAAGGATAGCCTTTCTGGAGCCACTGATGTATGTCAGGAATGATAAATTCCAATGAATCAAAGCCCTGACACAGATAATTCTCAGTCCCTCACCCCTAAAAGGAAAACAAGAGCTCATTAACAAGTCAGACACGCTCTGAAAAACCTACCCATTGAAAAGGAATGCGATGTGGTTCACTTCGTCAGAAATTAGGTAGCAGTGATGTTACTAATAACAGACTATAGTAATACCACGAACAGTATGCACTCGCACTCACTCACTCAGTCACTCACATTGCTAAACCATTTAGCAAGAAGGGAGGTGGAGCTGGTGCAGACGGGTGAATAACGGAAAGGGGGGATTGTGGGAGGGCAGAAAGAAGGAGGGTGATTGTTGGGGAGTCGGGAATCATATAAAGGGGGACAGAGCAAGAGAGGGAGCAAGTGGAGGAAAGACGAGGAGAAAGGAGCTCACTCACATCCTGATAAAGATTACAAACTTTTGAAAACAACAGGTAAGTTCATTTCTTTTTATATTCTACACTTTTTTCCACTCTTAACGCTTGTGTGTAGAGTTTAGCTGTGGCAAAAACAAAGAGCACAAAGTATATCAGTATTTAATGAGGGCTGCTGCTCTGCTTTCAGTGCAGCTAAACACAGACTTAACTTGGAAGATTTTTTGAATGGGCTTCATTGTTATCTCTCTATGCAAGTTCACCACAGAGCACATTTCAGGTATGTTTGTGTGGATTCTTGTGGAAACCATGCCGGCAGAGTTCCTGTAACTGGATCCCGATAACAGGGCTGCACTGTATTTTGGGTGTAGGCATTTGGACCTGTTGTGCAATACCGCCTGGAATGCTGAATTAGAGTGAAGTACCTCCAAAGATTAACAGATGGGGATTATTCCTAGCTGCTCTGTGTACAAGGCCATAAATCATTGACAAACATGCCACAGAATAATAAATTTCAGCTAATTAAGTGTCCACATTTTTGTCATTTGCTTACTCAAGAGTAGAAGCACTGTGCTCTGGTTTTGAGAAAACAGTTGTATGCCAGGGTGGGAGACATGGAGTTAGGGAGATATTGTTATTTTAGAATAGAAATTAGGCTCACATTTAAGCCATTCGTTTCATTCGACACAGTTCCTCCTCCCTGTGCAGTCATATAGTCTCTAAGACACAGCATCAGGGGAGAAATAACTGTACGTCCTCATTCAGGCTTTTTCATGTAAGACAAAAAGAACGTGGCTCTCTGAATGTACACATAGCTGGAAACCCAAGGGGCTGATACTTTTCAGTCCTATATAAAAAACAGATTTCCCAACGCACTGATGGAATTTCACTTTCTATGATCTCCAGACAGCACGATGGCTGCCCGCAGAGACCTTCCTTTTCCCCTGGTGATCGTTTGCCTGGTCCTCATCAGAGGTTGCTCTCCCCTGCCTACCGCATCACAAGTCACAGGGATGAATCCCACGACACCTCTGGGACCAAATGGGGATTCGACTGAGGACCATGCGCTTCCCCCAGAGGATTACTATGACGATGATGGCACAGTTGCCCCTGCGGTACCCAAATTGGTGCCTCCAGTTAAAGGGACCCCTCAGCGATGCAACTACGATGCCTGTCTCGAGAGTCAGACCCCCTGTACTGATCTAGCAGCCTCCACCGGCTGCTTGTGTCCAGGGTTCACTTTATATAATGTCGCTCCAGACGCTCCCAACCTGAAATCAGTGTCCTGGAACGGGTCAGAGGTTGTAATCCAGTGGTGTGCACCTTATTCATATGTCACAGCTTTTGTTGTGACAGTAGGGGGGCAAGAGATGCAGAAGTTTGGGAAGGACCAAAGGAGCGGCGGAGTGGGCGACATAGACCACATCTCAAAGGTTTGTGTGGTTGCAGTGAATGACGCTGGAGAGAGTGATGGGTCCTGTATGATGTACCAGCCCAAGGACAACAGTCTGCCTCTGAAAGCGGGACTCATTGGGGGAGCTCTGGGCTTCCTGCTGCTCCTCTTGCTGGCAGTCCTGCTCTGGAGGCACAAGAGGCAAAGGAAACAGGAGGCCAGCATCTCTATGCAGGACACGGCTGAGGCACAGTGAACAGAAAACAGAGCAAGACTGGACTCTGTCCCATGAGACTCCTCAGCCTCACTGCAGTTAATTAACTGTGACTACATTATAACGTCTGGGGCTTTCTGAAAATGCAGGCGGAAACAGGATTCATCATCTCACATGAATATATCTGACTGGTAATGTTCATTGCCTAATTCTTGTTTCATTTTGAAAACCCCTTGGTGGCGTTTCAAAGGCAGTTTCCACGTTCATGATTTGAAAACCAGCTGCAGGAAAATATTGCATTTAGTAGCTGTGTTTTCTGAAAATTAAACCCAGAAGACAAACAATAAGCAAACAGGAATGTTGCAGGAAAAATAATGTGAATTTGGTCTTTTTTTTTTTTGCATTTGAAAAAATGTTGTTTGGTGGACAGCTCTGAAATATCAGGTGTCATCTGAGCATGTAGTCCCTGCTTGCAGCGGCTATATTGAACTACTGCTCATTGTAGATCATTAGTTGAAGGGATAAAACATGCAAAACCACCAGTACGGTAATTTAAATATTTATTTATTCCTTGATTTCAGAGAATTGAATATATTCGTTCAAAAACAGATACTGTCATTTAACAGAAGCTGTCGCCGTCCTGTGAAAACCATGTATCTCCAAAACATCAGCTTTTCATCATCATCAGCTGAGATTACTGTCTTGTTTTCAGCTTTGTGTCAATGCATTTTTCCAGTAATCCGGTGAGTTTTTACATGGTTTACAGAGCTTAAGAAGCAGTATTTTCCCAAACCATAAAGGAACACTTGATCCTTAAGTGTGTCTGAACATTTTCAACTTGTCAAATTTGGAGATACGTGGTTTCTTTGAGCAGTGTGGGTCATACGATGAAGACAAGATGACTGAAATGAACGGATCAAAATCAGACGTACCCGCTGATACACATCAGTTTGTATTTTATAATATATTTATAAAGCAATGAGACTTTTTAAAGTTTTAACTGTGTAAAATTCAATGTAAATAACAATAGATTTATACCAGAGACAACAGCTGAGTGCAAAGGGACAAATGACGTGGTATTATTTGTGGTCATGTCAGAATAATTTAACTAGGGTTAGTTGTTGACACGTCTAAATGTCTAAACTGTACATTATAGAAAAATTGTGGCGTTACATTTTCTTTGAAGCTCTCTGTGAGAGTTCCTTATTTTATGTATTTAACTAAAGAGTGAATGGATTGATTATAGTTTTATGGACTAAAAGTGAATGATGTGCTGTATTATGTATTTATGAACATCATTTGTTGCCTTAGACGTTGTACATATTAAGAGTTTGATTTGACAAGTTTTCTTTGGAGAAACAAACTGAAGTCTACATCACACAAAACAAGACTCACTGTTCAAACTACTACTGTATATGTATGTTAAAACGTCTATTTAACGCAAGTAAAACATTTCCTTAGTTGCTATTGCACCCATGTGTCAAAATGTGTAGTTATTTAACAGCTTTTGGATGGGTGTGTTTTTCCTTCCGTCTCATTGTTGGAAGTTGTGTCATCGTACTGGATGAGCACAAGTGTTCACTGCTGTTTTTCCAGCTGTCATACAATAGCCTTTTCAGCGGATATGGATTTTGTGAGACTTGTCTCATTCCAGCTGAGACTTCCAGTCATCCAGCACTGGGCTGCTGAGAAGCTTCAGGCTTTTTTTTTTTTTGCCAGGATGAAAAAGAGAAGAAAGTCCAATATTTAAATCCTCCCAGTTTATCTCATGTTCAAGCCTCCATCTGCATGTCTCGCAGCCATGTTATAATTCCCTTTTGCTCTGGCTGCTGCCACGCAGTTGTTCCACTGCTCCTGGCGTCTCTCTCAATCCAACTGCACAACTTACATCTCGCAGAGCTGTGTGGAAGTCATCTAACAGCTGTAATTTGGAGACACAACAGACTGTTTATTTCAGTCGCTAAAATGGCCTCAAGATGTTGCTTTTATGACACATTCAGAGAGTGCAGTAACTCTCAAACTGGGAGGGAAATCTTGACATGAATGGGCCAGTATGAGATGAAATGCAAAAGCATGGACATAAAATATCATGTGGTGGGAGCAGCCTGTTTTAAACAGACCAAGATGTAATGTACTTAACCAGAGCAGCACTGCTCTGGTTGCACAATATGTACTTGCAGATGAACAAATACAGACCTATGTGTGTCTTATTTCAAAAATGATGAGGTTTGCCTTTGTAAATAAACTATTTTATAGAAACTTTGGATGTTTTTTTTGAATGGTCATGAGGAAATCAAAATCTACCTATTACACAAAGTTAAAAAATTCTTTATGAGCAAGCTGGTATCCAGTCATGTAGCTTTAAGGAAAATGAAGGAGCTGGGTGCACTTTGCCTCTGCAGCTGCCCTTAAAGTTTAAATGCTTCTGAGCTCTTTGATCATAAGAATGCAGAGCCTAGAAATCCATAACCTCAATATAAGACATAAAAGTCACATGGCTGTAAAGAAAATGTAGAGGAGACTTTGTAAAGGCAGTAATTAAGCTATTTCTTCAAGAGAGCCTCATAATCTACTGGTATGGAAGCAAAAACTGGCTGTCATTTGAATTTTAGAGCAACTGAATACATATAGTACACTGTAAACTTTAACCACCATTGACAAATTCGGAATGAAAATTCAAGCTTGTGGGGTTTCCAGTCTCTCATCTGAACTTCTCTCTCTTGGATGACTGACGAGAGGGCTGATCGATTACATTGCTGCTGGATTGCTCATCCCCGCCAGCTCGAATAAGTGTCATAAATCTTTCATCCTGGATTTTTGTGTCTTTCAACAATCAAACATCAAATGAGCAACTTCATTTTTTGACTTGACTTGAATTTTTAGATCTGAAAATGACCAACTGAGTGTAGTCTTTACACTCATACACACACATTTGAATTTGTGAACTCTACAAAAAACATGTCACAATTTACATGTATTAAGCATTTTTAATCACTTCTGAATTATTTTTTGTTGCCAATGTGTGAACAGACTGTAACATAACTTAAGAAATGAGACCTTCCCCGACTTTCTCGGTTGACTAAACACCTGTGGACTGATTTCTATGTAAAGGAGTCAGGACGGTTTTGCACGCTCCCGAGTGTCTTTCCTCTCTTCAGCTCCGCTACAGCGCTAACAGTGTGCAACACTAGCTAGTTAACTCTATGATACTACTTCATATTAATACAGAATTTAGATGACGTCATTTTGAATGGTGAGGGAGCAGCTACAATGTTAGCATAGCCCTAATCGATTGAACTCCATTCAGAAAACAAGCATTTTAAAAGTTGTTTGCTTGTGGTCTTGCGGACAGACCCGACAGAGCATGAATTCAGACTTTTTACAAATCGGCATCATGATGTAGTTATTTCGGCCTCCTTTTGATCCGTTTATTGCAATTAAATCACAGCAAAATATGTTTATTTTGGGATCATACCGCTGTAGTAAGTNTATCTCAAAATAATGAGTTAATATCTCAAAATAATGAGTTAATATCTCAAAATAAGGAGTTAATATCTCAAAATAAGGAGTTAATATCAAAATAATGATTTAGTGTTTCAAAATAATGACTTAGTATCTCAAAATAATGAGTTACTATTTCAAAATAAGGAGTTAGTTTCAAAATAATGACTTAGTATTTCAAAATAATGAGTTAATATCTCAAAATAATGAGTTAATATCTCAAAATAATGAGTTAATATCTCAAAATAATGACTTAATATCTCAAAATAAGGTGTTAGTATCAAAATAATGATTTAGTGTCTCAAAATAATGAGTTAACATCTCAAAATAATGAGTTAATATCTCAAAATAATGATTTAGTATCAAAATAATGACTTAGTATCTTAAAAGAATGACTTACTATCTCAAAATAATGAGAAACTTTGTCAGTGTTTTGACTTGGGCGGAAATGGGCTTTCATAGGTATTATGCGATTGCTCCACAACCACTAAAATTTCACGATTTGTGAATCCACGTCTAAAGTAGTCTTCAACGATGCTATCCATTTGGGTCTGCTAAGCTTTGTCTCACCCACTTGCTTCTGTTGCTTTGGCTCATATGAAGAAACTATGGAAGCCCATTTCCGTCAAAATATTGAGAAAGTTTCTTATTATTTTGAGATACTAAGTCATTATTTTGAGAAAGTTTCTCATTATAATGACTTACAGAATCTTTGTTTTTCTGGGACAGAATTCAGTGTAACACTGGTACAGAACTGCAAGTTGTGCTGTGATCAGAATAGTTGCGTTAATGGTTTATGTAGTCTAATACTGCATCAAAGTTTAAGATATTAAAATGGTTGTTATCGACGATGGACTTCTTCAAAGCAGTGGAGACAGCAGTCAGGACCCCAGTGTTGTTGTTTTGTGTGCAGGAAGTGGTGGCAGGTGTCATCTTGCTGGTGTGTAGGGAGCCGCTGCAGCACCACGGCATCTCGCTGAGCATGGAGGGACTGGTGAACCTGCAGCTGAGCTCCAAGAGCGTCGGCGTCTTCGAGGCTTTCTACAACTCTGTCAAGGTGAACCATGAGCCACGTGGAGCTGAATAATTTAAACAGTATGTTTGTCAACGAGAGGAGGAGATTTGGAGGGGTTGCTTCTTAAGAGGGAGGTATTCTGGATCTCTAAACTGGGCACTTTAGCCCAAGAGGGTTAAATGAGGAACTAGACTTGAAGCCATTTCATAGAGTCTGCTGGATTATATTTGTTCCCCATTAACAGGATTTCTTTGAGAACACCTGGAAGTGTAGATCTTGGACGAATGTATTGAGCTCAAATGTAGATGACCTTTTGACATTATTAGTTATTCGTAAATATTCAGTGATGGAGGTGATTTAAAGGTGGAGTCTATGATTCTGGAGCCCTGATCGATCCAAACTCTGTTCAGAAAACAAGCATTTTAAAAGTTGTTTGCTTGTGGTCTTGCGGACAGACCTGACAGAGCATGAATTCAGACTTTTTACAAGTCGGCATCATGATGTAGTTATTTCGGCCTCCTTTTGATCCGTTTATTGCAATTAAATCACAGCAAAATATGTTTATTTTGGGATCATACCGCTGTAGTAAGTGGAGTTCGCCAAGCTAACGTCAACAAACGACCGGCACACACCACAACACAGAATCACAACGCGACACAGGCAAC
>NTHP01000641.1:34614-105662 GCA_003416845.1 Oplegnathus fasciatus
ATTGATAAAGCTCAACATTTTTTAAACAACTTTATTGAAATGCAAGCTGTCAACATGATGCCTGTCAATCACGTTCAGTCTCGTGTGTGTCACGTCACTGTTTTGGCCGATGCTGGCTCGTGCCTACTGAGTGCGAGTAGCAGGTTGCTGACTGCAGTTGACTTAATGGCCACAGGTGTCGTTGTTAACAAGCGTTTTCTGAATGTTACATGCAGCACCTTTAAATCCGGACATCAAGATTTCACAACTACCCTTTTCAAAATAAAATAATGCTATACATTCAGCAGCATTTGATTTTAATCATTATGTATTAAGTAGTGTTGTCGTGTCACAATGAGCTATTCATTTGCTTTCAGCCTTCCTTTGCTTCCCCTGGTGCTGTTCTTAGTAAGAACATCACTTGATTGAAATTTAAGACCGTTTTGTTTGGGAACATTTGTTTGAAGATTAATTTATTTCTCATCTAAAGTGAGCTAATGACTTGAATCACTTCTAGATTAACTAGAAACAAAAATAACTGGTATTTAATGGACACAAGGCACATAAAATACTATTACTTGATCTGCTAATCATTTGCTGATGCTGATTTGTGTTGGCATATTTTGTGCCTCTAATAAATGATTCTCCTGAGGTTTTCAGTGGAAAAACTCCAAATTTTTGCAACAATAGACAGCACCTCTCGGGCGTGGAGGGTGTCTCTGCAAACAGCTTTTGAGGTTAGTACGTAGGAATAAGATCATCTGGAGGAAGCGCAGATGTGAGGTGCAGAATGTGCGTAGGAGAAATATCTCAGTAATGTTTCTCTTCTTGTGAAGTGTTTTTCATTTTCAACATCTTAAGTGAAAGACAAACCAGACGACAGTCCGGATGAGTCTCAGATATGACGCTGTTATTGGTGGCTGTCTTTTTTCTAACTGCAAGGTCACCAGCAGGGATGCATGTTGTGTCCACGACACTTTTCACGCAGGACGAGTCATGTTGAATCACTGCTATCTCATTCATTAATCTGGTGACTCACTTTTCTGGTGAGGAGGTTACATATGAAGCAGTGAATCAGCTGAATTCAGGCTTTAAGATTTCACAAGAAAATACTTTGTGTCAGCCTCCACCTGCCACCTCTGTTCCTGGAACTGTGTGATTAACAACGACGATGAGTTTGTTTGTGAAAGAATGATGATTTGTGTAGTCTATGAACTGCTGCCTGAGATGTTTTTATTTATACCTATGAAGTTCTGGATTCTACCCGCAGGTGTTGCATTATCTTATGAGGCTACTGATGATTAACCACACAGAGTTTGAGAATTACTCACCCAATAAGCTTTACTAAATAAGAAAATGTCACGTATACCATGAAGCGGATGAGACATTTTAAAGGGGCATTAAGTAATCCAGGACTTTTATCAGTGTCTTTCAGTATCCAAGGCAATTTTAACAACACAGACAAAGGTACTTTAGTAGAGTAGATACCCATGATGATGAAAAGGTAACATTTAGTATGTCATGATGGAAAAAATAGCTCTGTTAACCGCCCTCAGGCATGGAGAAGAAGAGTCACCTTATTGCCCTCTGCTGGTCACATTCAATCCTGAGAGAAGAGGTTTGACTGCACTAAAGGGCAGTGAAGGACATTAATACACAATAATAATAATAATAATAATAATAATAATGATAATAATAATGATAATAATAATGATAATAATAATAATACACTTGAACACTGAAGGTGACTTAGCCCCTTTGAACCACCGGTCTGCCAGAAGTACTACAAAATTAGAGGTTGGACAAGTATTAAGATCCTTTACTTAAAGCTGTTCTAATCAATATTTTGATATTAACAATGGATCAAATGACTGTGTGTAATGAAAGGTGGAAACACGCCTCCAAATGAATACTAATGTTGCTCCGCGTCTCCTGGATCTGTAAATATGGAACATTTGTTAACAATAATGGCTAACACATTCACCATTAAACTTTATAAGTTGATAATATGTCACAGGTTGTGGCGTCGTCCCAAGTAGCCAGAAAAGTCACTGAGCACAAGTTTAAGTAAAAGTAATAATACCACAATGTATGAATACATAATTACAAGTAAAAGTCTTGGTTTCAAAATTGTACTTAAGATAAAGAACACACATATTATCACACATATAAATGGAGTACAAAGTAAAATATTCCACTCAGTGAAGTAGAAGTGCAAAGAAGCATAAAATAGAAATAATCATGTATTGTTTTGCTTATTTTTATAAATTTTACTTAAGTATAAATATAAAAGTAAATTTTCCACCACGTTGCAAACATATTTACTATATCAAGGTGAATAGAAATCATAAAAGTATAAGTCAAACACATTAAAACTGAGATGACAAAGAGGAAGAGCTGTTGAAATTGAGACTGACCTTCAGTGATATGATGGATATACATATACAGTATAAAAGGAGTTAAAAAAACCTAATTCGAACCTCTTCTGTAGCAGCTTTTGCAAAATTAAATTATTTTTCATAAAGTGTTCTAATTATTTTGTCTACCCCCTGTGTTGTAAATGCCATTACACTGATTAAGGAGTGATCGTCCCATTTCTCAATTAAAAACAGCCTCCTTCCACTGAATGTATTTTCATGGCAGCAGCTTTTAGCCGAGGCTGTAAGAGGCTTTACTGCAGTGAAAGTAATTGTAGGTTGTAATATTATGGTCATCTCATAACATTATACTGGTACCTATTCTAAACAGTCATTCATTTCCATGCAATTAATTATTCATGAAAAATTAATTTGCATTTAGCACGGGGAAAATGAATGTTAGTTTTTATTATTAGTAACCCACCAGCAGGGGCACTAATGGCTGCTTTCTCTGCCCGCTGGGGTCAGCTCTTACTGGACATAAAATGTTCAAAGTGGGTCAGGCATCCATCAGTGCCCATTATTGGATCTAGACCACCCTGAACACATGCCGGTTTTATTCAAATGCAGAAAGGCTTCCACTTCTTTAGTCATCTAAGCATTTTGTAGACACTACAATGAATAAAAGAAAGGCAAATGAAAGCGTGTCAATCAAAGAACTCCTTGCTGAACGAGCTAGGTGTCGTTCAGCGTTAAAAACAGCTTTTTCCAGGGGGACTCTGGGCCATGTTGTGGCCTTCATCAGAGGAAACTCTGGGTCTAAGTGGGTGGTTGTAGCAACTGATCCCCCCCCTGCAGGCATCTCATCCTGTTTACTCCTGCTGTGTCTTAGACTGTGTCTGTCTGTCTTGGCACAAACCACAACTCTGTAAATAAAAAGATTAACTTCTGTCTCCAAGTGTAACTCTGGAAGGATGATTGGGGTTTATGTAAATGCAACAAGGCGTATGTTAGATTACATGTCTTCTTTTGGCATCGTCGCAGATGTAAAAAAAAACAAGAGTGTGACATTTCATCATCCAGACATCTTTCAAAATAGGCTCAGTGTGAGTCAGAGAGCTACTTTTATTTGTTTCCCCAAGAACCACTAGAGGTCATTATTGCAAAGAGCACTGCAGGAATCAAAGCCACCTCTGGCATGCACTCAGTGATAATGTAGTGGGAATGGAAATGAGTTGCTCTAATAAGGATGAAAATGAGTTTGCAGTGGTAATCAGCTGAGCCACATTTCTACATCGCAGGGGAGAGTAAGAGGTTTGTGTTTGAAGAAGCAGCTAAATGTTTGCTCTCCGTCACTGTTTCTTTTCCCCAAATGTTTCACTGCTGGACAGGCAGGTCAGCGCTCTCCTCTCAACTCCCCAGGACAGCTCAGGAAGAGCGTTTCATAAAAGGAGGAGAGGAGGAGAAAATCTTTCTTTTATTTTTCTTTTTTCATTTCCTTGTATGAAGAGCTAGGGTAACCATGGCAACCTGGCATTATACAGGACAGAGCTGAGGAGGTTGAAACTGAGCTCAGCTTGGAGAGGAGAGTTATCAATCACTTCTGGCATCAGCAGTGTCACACACACAAACAAACACACACACACACACACACATAAACGTTCGCCTGCTCTTTCATCCTTCACATGACTTCACAGGCCAGGAAACATGACATTTTCCTTTTCATCAGAGAACAAAAAAAAAACCCACTTCAGTGCGCCAGTGTCCAGTGGATGGATCTGGATGCAAAAAACACTCATGAAATAAAGCGTTCGCAGATGGCAAAAGTTTTCACAACCGTGGCCAGCATGCCAGATTATAATTGATCATCTTTCAGTCGTGCTGGAAGAGTCCACTCTAATCAAAGTTAAATTCATTTGGCCAATTTAGAAAAACAGAAAAAGAAAAGTCTTGAAATCATAAGCGAGTATGATTTCTCAGTTTTTGTTATGATATTCGCTGTGCAATAATTGAACAACTTGTTAAAAACAAATTAAGGATCTCTGTGGAGATTTACAGGCTCACCATGAATTAGTAAAATAATGAAGATGTTTGTTGGTTGTTTTGAACACCAATCGCTACATGAATTAAGAGCAAAAACAAACCAGGAAGAAAGCTGTAGATGATATTCAGGTCACAACAGGTGGAGAACATTAAAACACTTGACATATGAAAGAAGATGCATTATGACAATCATGTGATTTGCAGCCATTTCATGTCCTGTAATTCAGTCAGAATAATAATGCTTAATCTGTACACATTTTAGAGAAGACCTTTCAAACCTGAAATGTTGCCACATTTTATGTTAGTCCAAGCTAATTTAAGACATGTTCCCACTTCTTTAGGCTTATTTTCCTGCATAATATTATCTCAATGAACTAGCTGGCTACATATGAAGGAAAAAGATTCCTACATTTTCAGAGTCAGCATGTACGCTTTTGTATGCATTCTCTAAATGTGTGACCGCTGATTTGTTTTGATTGAGCTTGTAAAAGGGCTTCGGTTCCTGCTCAGGTGCTGTCAGCTGAATCTTTAAGAGCGCAGGGAACCCTGGAGGGAGCCGGAGCCGGAGCTGTATTTAACCGCGTGAGGTTAAGTAGTTCTCCCAGAGCGGCCGCACTGTTCCAGTTCCCCGCTCTTCTCAGCTGGTCCGGAGGAAGTGGCTCTTAACGCACTTTATAAAATAACATGTTCTTTGTTGCCTCAAAGGAGAAACTCACAGTTTAAAGTTCTCAGTGTGCAAACTGCATCGTTCTGTCAGTACCACCCCCCCTTCCACACACACACATTTATATTCTTTACCTGCTTTTTCCTTTTCATTGTCAAGGGGGCACTGGAGCATATCCCAGCATGCATTGGATTGAAGGTAGGGAGACACCTTGGACAGGCTGCCAGTCCATCACAGAGTCTCGGATACACTTTGAACTACAGGAGGAAACTTGAAAAGTGGGAGAACATGCGAACTGAACACAGAAAAGTCCAAAAAACTGAACACCAGTCCTCGTTCATCAGCTGACTGCAACAATATGACAACTTTGAATAGGGAATTTTTAAATACATGATGCAGAGAGGTAGTTTTGTGCACCACATCCTGTCCTGTATTTAGGACAGGTGCAGGAAAACAGATTCAAGTTTTGGGGGCTTTAATCCAGGGCAGTATGAGGATACACACATGCAATTTGCACACAGAATACCTTTAAAAATGAGATACAACAGAGGCATAAACTAAAATCTAGGACTGAAACATGGCCAGATGTTGAACAAAACAAATCCCAATTACCCCTCCCACCTCTGCTATAATAAAAAAAACCCCCACTGCAGCCGGGGCAGGAACAAGCACTGGAACAAGAGATGAATCAGGGACAGATTATTCAGGACACAGTCACGGGGGAGAGGGAGCTCGAGAGGAGAGCAAGGACTTGACCTTTTCTGAATATTCATGACGACAGCGAGAAGAGAGATGTAAACCTTTTCTGAAACCTTTGTGGGGTCTGATAACGGAAGGCAGCTTGTGATTCGGTGCAAAAATAAATATATCTAGCAGGAGTAACATCAGGATATGTTGGCTGTCTGCCAGCCAGGAGGATCAATAGCCATTAACACCATCATGCATGTCAGAGGACAGCAGGGATCTGTGGCTCTGCAGAGTGTTTCATCATGATAGGAGGTGGATTGGAGCTTTAGTTACAGTCAGAGCATCCCTCTCCTCGTTGCTGAGAGCGATGCTCTCTGACTGACAATGTCATCAGTGTGCTGTGTATGTAAACACATCCAGCAGCCCGGAGAATCTAGGTCATTTTCTGGCTGGGATGAGATGAGAGGAGGAGCCGTCTGGAGGCACACCAAGCCACAAATGTGCGCTGTGTTCATGTGTCAAGAGTCGGGCCGTAATCCACGCGCACCTCTTTTATCTGCTTCATGAATCAAGTGAGCGTGCCTCCAGTGGTGATGAAATCCGCTGAGAAACACAGGTAGTGAAGCAGAGGGGAGGAGGGGGAGGAGGAGGAGGAGGAGGAGGGGGGAGAACGGTGAACGCATGTAATTTCTTGCTCCAGTTCTCTTTGCTTTAGCAGCGAGGACATATTGTTCATTAAAAATCCAAGCCTTCGGTCTTCAGGATACACAGAGCTCTGCGTCATGTAATACTGACATTGGCTCGCGTTAAACAGCAGGAAACAATGCAACCATGAGGCAGGACTTACACACTGGACCTGGAACATCATGTGCTGCAGCGCTACAGATTGTGGATATGCTGAGGTGGATTTTTTTCATGTGTCATTTCCAAATCTGTCCTTAAAGTGCTCTGCACAGTCCAAAAAAAAAAGGTTTCTCTTGAAGGGCATTAAAGTGTCAATGCATGCAATGTCTTCTCTCAAATCCATTTAAAAATCAATAAATGCTTTAAAATATGTCTGAGAACAGCAGAGTGCTATTATATAAACTCAGACTCTGTTTGGTTTCACTACTGGAACAATGCTCACACTGAGGCAGAGGGGTGGGCAACGTGGATAAAATCCTCATTCACGGTACAAGTCATTTTATATTACGATACATGACGGGACAAATCGAGGTACTTCATCACATTGATGCAAAAATCATATAACAACAGTCTGCAGCCATGCTAATGGCTCTGTGAGGCTGTACTTAAAATAAATGCTAACATGCTCACAATGATAATGCCAGCATGTTGAAGTTTGGCAGGTATAATGTTTACCATGTTCACCATCTTTGTTTAGCGTGCTAGCATGCTAACTGATTTTGACCTGATGGCCCTAGATGAACAGTCATCAATGTTTTTACAATTCATCCTCTGAGGATCCTGAATGTAGTTGTCAGGATATTTCAATAAAAAACAAAAATTTTTATCTTATGGCGTCGCTAGAAGTAGAGTCACCAAATTATCATGGTCATTAGGCTTCATCCTCTGGGGACATG
Source organism: Oplegnathus fasciatus (assembly GCA_003416845.1). Classification (NCBI taxonomy): domain Eukaryota; kingdom Metazoa; phylum Chordata; class Actinopteri; order Centrarchiformes; family Oplegnathidae; genus Oplegnathus; species Oplegnathus fasciatus. Next base: position 41,925 of record NTHP01000641.1, read on the forward strand.
AATGTCTGTACGAAATGTAATGGCAATTCATCCAATAGTTTCTGAGATATTACAGTCTGGACCAAAGTGGTGGGCCGACACGACTAACCAACAGATTGACAGCATGGCTAAAAATCCAATTCCCACACAGCAGTCCTGAACTGATTTGTAAATCTGCCTTCAATGGCCTAATACATCCAGAGATATTAAAGAGATAAATGCAATAGTATAAAGAATATGGCAAACCTCTACCATCTCACAGTATACTGGGGCGTGTCCAGGGAGTGGCCTATGATAATGGGGTGGCACCTAGAGTGGCCAATCGCATTTCAGGGTTGGCCCATGCCACCCTAGGTGCCACCCCATTATCATAAACTATGATTGGCTATCTGTATGACAAGTACTGTTGAAGGTGTTTTCTTTTATATGTAGCCTACTTTCAGAGGTACAGCTTTGTTCTTTAAGTCCTCAAAAACAAAGTATTGAAACTTTATGTGACATTTGTAAGGTGTCACGTTGTGTTGTGATTGGTAGGTCTATTCATCTTTTAAATACAAACACAGGAATATAAGAAACTGTAATGATCGTACTTAAAGACGTGAAACCACCCCAGTCAAAAAGTCTGCACATTTACATCGTCATATCTCGGAGCCTTAATGAGGAATTTTATTGAGCAATGCCTCAAACAGCATACATTTTTTATTACACACTAGTAACCATGCATCTTGGTAACACAGGGTGTATATAGCCACCTATTTTGGCAAATGTGAAATCCACACATTGTCAAAAATTCAGAGCACTTTGAAATGCTGCACTGCTAATCCTTCAATGAATGTTGCATTTTTTAGAGTTATGGAAGCAAAGTGGTCAACCTGTTCCCAATAAATTATACAGAGATGAAGAGAGGAAACACATTTTCAGTACTTTTCTAGCCTGACCGGAGCTGCTCTGTATTGCCTTCTCATCCCACTTCTCCAGTTAGGGTTACAGTACTGTTGGTGATTTATCTACAGTATCACTATCTTCTCCTTTGACCCTTATTCATGCCTTCATCTCCAGGTGATACAGAGGGTAGATAGCTAACAGTGTATGATTTATTTTCAGCGAAATGTCCAGGGAAAGATAGCATTAAATTCTTACCCTTTTACCATCTTCTGTCATGTACGACTTTGCCAGCAGCTGAGCCTGTTACAGTTTTGCTCTTCTGTTCATTCAGTAACTTTCCATTAAAGGATTACAAACTGCCTATTTTTAAATTTGGGAGAATGATGCAAACGGTTCCATCAAAAAGGACTTAACAATAAGCTGCTGCAAAAAATAGAGCTTTTGAAATGTCACAAAAAAGGTATTAACAATGCACTTCTCAAAACAATGTGACAAAGCATCACAAATAACTAAAAAAACAAGACTCGCTGTAAAAGAACAACTGCATGAGACAACGTGCACAAGTTACAATTAGGCCAAGAAAAAAGGTAATGTAACATTTGGGAGTTTCAAAAGCTAAAACTGAATCACTGGAAGGCACCAAACAGAGGCCATAAATTTAAGACGTTATGTAAAATAACCTGCTATAATGGCAGTCTTACAGCTGAGATTTTGTTGCTATGAACACAAGAACAGGCATTAAAATCTGAAAGCAGAGGCACCACTGCAGCGTCTCATTAATGGCATATAATGAGAATATAATGAGGATTTAAAGCTCCAGACCAAACTCACCTGATGGTTACACAAACCTTTTGTTCCTGGTAACAGCATGAAGCGGACGTCTCCGACACCATATGCTGCTATTAAGGCTTTAATCGGCCGGGCGCAGGTGGGCAGATTGTGGGCGACATTACCGTCTGTCTTGATGCCAGGAGGAGAGGCGACGGCGGTGGAGGTGCCAGTTTCCAGTTGACACTGGTCAGCAGCACAGTGTTCATATCACTGGCAGGCAGTTCGGCGCTTTAACAGTTTTCTGGAGCCGACATGAGGACACGGGCCAAACCTCTGACCACTGAGAAGGCCGATATTTAACCACAAAATGTAGAGATTGAAAAGCCCTGAATGTTTCTGGTTACAATGGAAAGTTTGATTTTATAACCCTTCTAATAGTTCACAAGGTCACACCAGATGGAGAGCAATGCTGCCTGACCCAGACATGTCCACTTATTTACTTTTACTAACAGGAATTCATTCAGTTCATTCACAATCTTGATTGTAGCCAGATTAACAATTTTACTCTTCACTGTTTGTGTCCAACCATGCTGTCTAATCTCTAAACGGTCTGATCTTCTACATCACCTCTGCAGCTCATTCATTACAGTCAAATTTACAAAACAAATTGAAGAAAAAGGAAGCCAACTTCTCTCTCACAGCGGACTACAGACCATGCATCTAGTGCCAGAGTCAGAGGGCACAACAATGACCGCCTACAGTGTCTGTATTTACTGCACAGTAAATCGCAAACTATCTCTCAAACAAAAACACATTCTACTCTTTGGAAAGAGGAGGAGGATGTTTTGTCAAACACCTTCCACTTTTGAGCGTCTTGTGGATTGGCCTGACTCTGCTGTGGTCGGCAATGACGACAACATTTGAATTACTTTCAAAATCATGTTTATTAAATTTAGAAAACACCATTTTGTTAACAGTTTCATAGCAATAGCAGGAAAGAACTGAAACTGTAAGAGAGAGAGACGTAGATGGGGCCTGGGCCAACCCCTGAGTTAAAAACCGGCTGTGTTTTGGAGCTCATCCGTCCCTACGCGTCTGCTCTCTGGGGTCACCTGCATCTAACCTGGCATAGACTAGAAGAGAGAGTCAGTGTGGGAGTCAGCATCTCAAGGTAGAACGCCTAAAGAAACGAGACATAAGAAAACTCTGTCGACATCAGGTAGAAAAGTTGATTTGCAAAGTCACTTTTCAAGTCAAGGTATTTCCTGCCAAAATATACCGAGTATGCAACATTAACACGTAATTAGGTTGCCAAACCGTATCGGTATGTAGGTTTAATCACTTAGGGAGGGGTTTCTGCACAGCTTTAGGGGAAGTGGACTTGGGGGTACTTAGGGATGCAGTACAGATGTAGTCCAAAGAGGAAGTGCAAACAATGTCTATAAGGAGTGTTTGTTGAGGGTGGAGTGGGTGAGAGGTTGCGGGGGTATGAGCAAAATATGGCTCCCCCCCTTTACTCATCAAGGTGCTGAGAGGGGCGACTCTCTGGAGGGCGAGCCCGAGATATCCTCAGGGGGAAAAACTGTGAGTGTGCAGGCTCGGATCCCGCCCAGCGACTCAGGTAAGTCAAACACTTTGTGCCATTCGTCTTTCTCGGGGTCGTACTTCTGTACTATTTCCACCATGCAGCGATTGTTCCACGAGTAGCCGCCCACCACATAGATCTTATTCTCAAACACGGCTACGCCCACATCGCTCTGGCCTCGCAACATGGCAGCGATAGGAGTCCACAGGTCGAGGGCGGGGGAGTAGTATTCGCAGCTCAGCACGTCGTCGTAGTCGCTGGTGCCTCGGAAGTGATTGCCCCCGATCACGTAAAGGCGGTCACCCACTGTGCACATGCAGTGGAGGCCGCGCACCGTCGTCATGGGTGCTTTTTGAGTCCATTTATCCGCATCTGGGTCAAAGCACATCAGCTCCTTCTGAAAAGTGTCATGAGTGATTCCCCCTGCAGCAAGAAGAACAAAAAGAGAGCACAAATTAGCCTCGTCACTGATCATTTGGGGGAGGAAAACAGCTTTGTAGGCTTGTCAATCAGACCGATCTGTGACTCATTCGCCCATGTCAACCTACATTTTCATTTATCTAGGCCATGACCAGCCGTAACACCGGAAACGGTGGCATTGGCTTCAGGAGCATTACGAAGAACGAGAATCAGGATAAAGGGCTGTACATTTTTTAATCCTCCCCTTTCCTCGATCCCCGTTTCTCAAACTCAACACCCAGCACACGGGATAAACCGAAATTTTACAAACTAGAACAACATCGATATTTGTTCAGCTACAGTGTGAAATAATGCTGCTGATGAGCACTCAGTACAAAGAGGAACACCGTTACAAAACATTCATGCACATACGCACAAACAGACTGTAGACGCCGGGACACAAAAAGCGGAGGGAAAGTGGGGAGGGGAAAAAAAAAAACAACAAAAAAAACAGGACATGTCTACAGGGAAGGCTTAAAATAAAGAGGAACACAATCCCAGCATGCATTTGGGTAGAAGCCAGCCCACCCCTCCCCCCCTTAGGCAGAGTGACTAGGAGCGAATGCAGTGAAGATTTGCAGAGCATGCCGAATAGAGGCAGAATCCCTCTTTTGCTGCTGCCCAGTGATCGTGTGCTTGGTTTATTGTTGAGGCCTAAGCTGTCTATTCAGCTGCCATGACTCAGATCTGTGATGCTGCACCTCCTTAACTGATCAAATCCAAAAGATAGCCTGACTATCCATTTTCTTTATCCAAGTAGTCCACGGGGCAAGTCTGCTATTAAAATCCTGACAAGGGAACAGTGCTGGAGTCGACGTAAGGTCCTTATAATTCCTCTCGAGAGGCCCTGCTGCTATTCTGATTCAGTTCAAGGGCTTTGGCCTTTCCCGGATACAATGATGTCTGATCAGTATCCCGGTATCCTAATGTCTAATCAGTGCCATTAGTGAGACACTAAGAGCGGACAAGGTTTTGCCAAATTAAGTCAATCTCAGAGAGACAGGCTACAAGCTTTTGCCCTTCCATAGACAGCTCAGGACAGACTGGGTTACTGTTTGTATTGTCTGCTACACGTCATATAACAACATTTCCCTGTTCAGTCATGTAGATAGGAAACAGCTGTAGAGTCCCCTTGTAAAATCAGTGACCTGCTTGGTTGCTCGAATCAGTGCCGGCACAAGTGGGACCCAAAGAGAAGATGGAGAATAGACACAGAGGTGAGGCAGGAAAAAAAGGGGCTCAGCATATTCCAAAAATACCCCGTAATGATAAAGAGTGTCCAGACTTTAGCTCCAGCACAAACATTAACTACTAACAATCTGTGCTCGTTTGTGATGAAACAAATGCACAGTCAAATCCCTCAAGGGTGCACACGGAGACACGACCAAGCTGCAGGGTGAAATGATCCATTTTTCTATAGGATGACTCGGGACATATGGATCGATATTAACATACAGTGAACTGAAATTACTTCGTCTTTTCACACTATTTTTGCTTTTCAGATCAAGGAGAAAACTGCAGTGCTTTTTCATTTATAGTCCCCATGCAGGTAAGACATATTCAGCTACCCGTGTTCCTCCATTGATCATAATGACACTGTTGAAGTCGTACTGTCAAGTTCATTTTACAGCCTTTTGCAATTTCAGTCTGGCTATTAGTCCCTGCAGGAATATGAGATCTTACAATCAACAAACTTCAGCTCCTTTCAAATGTCTAAAATCACTCACTCGTTCACGCACTCACTACTCCCTATATAAAATACTGACATACAGTCATTTACTCTCTATAGTGAAGAAAATTTGAAACACTTATGAATCATCGTCATTGTGGGTCATCGCTGGCAAATGCTGAGTCACACAACAGCAGTTTTCACTTCTATTAAAGTCAACACACTGCATTGTGGGATTGTTAGCAGAAAGTAGCGTACATGTCATCCACACTACTTTTTTCTTTCCATTGTGGGAATTCTTCAGGGCTTTATATCGAGCATAAATTTACACCCACAGAATTCTGACACTCAAATAAAATGGCAGAAGATAAATATAGTGGACTACATAGTAAACAGGGTGTGATTTCAGACACAGTCTTCCAACCAATCCCCACATTATTTGCAAGAGCTGCCACTATGTCAATACTCACAATATTTCAGAAATGATCAAGTGGGGAGAATGCTTGCAGACATTACGGATCACCACCCTTTTCTGCATAAAATAAAAGAACCACTGAGGCCATTTCAACTAAAAATCAAACACTGGCCGTGACAAACTGCCTAATGAACTTCGTTTCCAGCATCTGAGACAGCCCGCACTCAGGTTGTGCATCACCCCCAACACTAATTAAATTCTCTGCAAATCATTTGTAACTTTAAACCTAAAGTTATGATGCGTACACAGTACATGGCCTGGAGCAAAATTCAGAGCAAAAAAAACAAACAAAAAAATGTCCCTTAAGAACGTTCATCTTGTGTACAAAGACAACCGGCTAATGACTGCGGGAATGCTAACAAACCACTCACATTTACCAACTCGACTTGTATCCTCTGGACCAAAAATCTGACAAGAGTGAGTCACATACGTATGATTGATAACGGCATGTTTTACTACTAATTAATAATTCAGCCAAGCCAATATATTAGCCGATATTAGCTTACTGCAGATATATATCGGTATCTGTGGATATGTTGGCCGATAAGTAACAAGAAATGGCAGTACAAATGCCAAAGTAGGCAACAGTGTCACCATTACATAGTTTGTTCACCAGAGAGCACAGACAAGTTGATTTTTCAACTGTAACAGGCCATAATCGCTAGAAATTATTGCAAAATTATTAAAAATGAAATAATCAACAAATAATCACAACAACTGAGACAGTCATGAGGCTGACATGACACCTACGTCTAAATTACTCAGAGAGTACAGCGACCTTGTTGTAGATGACTCAGCAGAGAACTGAAAAATGGTCTGAATGGTAAGACCACAGGATCTTCACACAGATCTTTATCTCTCAGGTAAGGCGCCGAACCAGAGGCAGCGGGGCTCTGTGCTGGTTCAGTACTCATGCCTGAACTCTGCCACACCACTTGAGCTGTGATGGTCTGTGGGCTGAGTGCATTTGTCGGGTTCATCCAGCTGACAGAATACCTTCAGACAGCACAGCAGCACAGCCGGAGAATGTGACCTGATGTGCTGCGACAGACGGACACAGAACTGCACTTCAGCACGGGTCACCTTGCACAGCCAGGCTGTAACCCCAGAGACTGTGGGCGCTACAGTAGGGCTTCAGTGCAACAAAATTCCTCGGACGGGTAATGCCCGTTTACGTACCTTTTGCATTAAAAGCATGCAGTCTACTCTAGACAGTTTTCATGTGAGCCTGCATGTTTCTTTCTTGTGTTATAACCCACAGCTGTATTCACACAACTGCCTGACCAGCTGTGTCCTTTAAATTCCCCCCCGCATGTAGTTTTAGCTGCTGCAGGTGCAAAGCATGACATTGTGCCATTGTGTTAGTGAAATGTACTAATTTCTATTGGCCTGCTGTTGAGTACATCACTGAAACATGAAACCAACACAAAAGGAATCCATTAGAATATCAAAAAGGGTGAGCAATAAATACTATGTATTGCAAAGTACAGCCTGAGGTGAAAAGATTGAAGAACAGCTGGCTACCAGCAGATTAGCTCAGTCTCAATTCTATTATTTTATTCATCATTTCAGTTTATTTATTTTAAAAAGGGAAAATGTGGCTTTCATCTTCGCTCCACTGTAATATTAGACTTCCCAAATCATGTGGTCCGTGTGGTCCCAAATATGCCCCAGTTCTTTTGCTTGCCAAGTGAAATACTAACCAATTAAAAATGTTTTGCTTTTTGTTTATATAAACAATGATAGTAATCATGTAGGAAGTTAGTTATTAGTTTCTGGCCTGTCTCTAGCAAGTCAGTCAGTCAATATGAAATCAAATATTTTTCACATGCACACACACAGACAATTTTTACAGCACTCAAACGTGTTGTGCAAAAAAATCAAATAAATACAAATAAATAAATGATAAAACAAGCAAATGTTATGTCAGTTGTGGGATTTACTATGTGGAACTGAAAAAAATAAAAAGATAAGTGGAACTAATATGGCAGGTCATGTGTTTGTCAATACTATGTAGTTCTATACACACATATTTATAAAGATTTGCAGGTATAATGAGATCTGTGGATTATGAAATTAAATTCACTGGTTGTGTGCACAGTAATCAAAATCAGGGAGTGTATCTAATAAAACAGCGTGCATGCTGGTCAGCACCTTACATTGTAAATAAGCTTAATACTGCTGCTAAAGAGGTTTTCAATTTTACTCTTCCCAGCTTGCTGCTGTACAGTATGTGACTCGTGCAGAGATGTTAATGTTGTGAAATGTTAATGTATGTAAATTCACCAAGGCTGTAGAGACCAAGTCTACTCCCAATACCAATATGCTGAACCACCTCTTTAAATAGTTCATGGACACAGAAATGCATTGGTTGAAATTCGGACTGTGTTACTTCTAATTGCTTCACTACTCAAACAGCTGCCGCTTATTCCTTTGGTGGTGTGTGTTCGCAGATTTCCACTTGATCAAGCCCAACTGGTTATATTTCTAAATTTGATCAACTGAGGATGACACAATTTGAACTGGGATGTGTACAAAACACTGTAACTGGTGTATTTTATTGGATTTATTTGATGTCAATAAACTCCCTCTTTTTTTCTTCCCTACCTGTTTTGCCAAGAATATATAGAAAAAAAATCTATACTACTGGAAACGTCCAATGTTCTCATTTTTTCATGCTTATGAACACTGTTTATGTTCATGTGTTGTAGAACGGTGGCGGTACCCACGGCCAGGAGGGATTAACACAGGCTCTTCAGTGTTACACCTCCTACACAGGCTTCAGTCCTCTACTTTGCTCCATCCTTCCCAATTTCCCCTCCACCCCTCCCCTCCCCTCCCTTTGTAGCACCGCTCTGGATTAGTCACACTGAGAAACTAGGGCTCATCTCCATAACGCAGGATTTGTTTTCAATCCTATGAAGTGAACAAGCACTGAGGTGACACCTAAGGAGCAAGTATTAAGTGACCAAAGGCCCAGTCTCCTTCTGCCCTAAGCACTGAACCCTCGCAGACTTTAACTGACTTCACCTGCGTGCTCACGATACATGAATCAAACGTGAGGAATGATTTGTTAAATACACTTTTTATATGATGTAGCAGGTTCAAATGATACAAATCTATCATTGGCATTCTGTTAGAAATCTTAATACTGACTACAAACTCTCAAAAACTAGGACATAGTGAATGTACTATTTGTCAAAAATCAGAATACCACATTCATGGTAAAATCGTTTTAATAAAACTGAATTGTGTTTTACTCTTGTGATCCCACTCACCCTGCAGCCCTCTAATGCATGTGTCAATCACAAACTGACTCTTTAAAAACATTTCCACTTTGAATGTTTCCATTGATCATGAACAACACAGACATGCAGCCCTCTCTCGATGACGCACGGCGACGCATATTACACTCTAGTGGAGTTTTTGAGGAAAGGTATCAGACGAGGTAACTTGAATGTTAATGGAAATTACAATGCGCTGAAATTCATTCCAAATATGACTGCAAGACATGAAATCTTGAAACTCACGACATATTCACACAACACTACATATCCCCTCTTTATCTGGGCTGATTACAAATTAACTTACTTGAGCTCCCTTGAGCCACTTACCTGAAATATACATATAACCACCATACACCGTCCCAGCGTGACCATAATGTGGTTCATTCATTTTGGCAACATATGTCCATTCATTTGTCCTTGGGTTGTAGCACTCCACAGTAGCTTGAAGAAAAAGATGAAGAAAAAAAAGAAGAAGAACGTATTAGTAGAAAGTAGGTCAAGACACAACTAAGGAGGACAAACAGCAGCAAATGAGGCCTTGGAGGGTCTCAGCGTGGGAGCTAAAACACGGATTTAAATACAGAGTACACATCCCCACAACCCCACCAGCACTGAATGCACTGACTGCACAGGAAATAAGGAGATTGTGAGATCCTTTATCTTAAGGCCCCCGAGGGTGGTTCAGCAAAATCTGTGAGAAACTGGAAAAGGGAAGGCTGGGATTCACGAGTGATGCTCATAGGTGAGGTGGCCGAGCGACCCCTCAACAAGCAGCCAGGGTCCGTCAACTTGTGGGCTCATTGTGTGCTCGGAAAAAGGTTGTGATTGGGCGCAGGAGGAAGTCGGACAACCAGCAGGAGTGATGTAGATCTGGGCATCAGGGGATCTTCACCCCGAAGATGTGAGCTTGTTATAACTTAAGATTGCAACAAGAGCGTGTGCTCTGCGCTTTTTAGCCTTTGTCTAAAACGCCATCGTTAAACATAAGGAGGAGAACAAGTGCATTTTAGGAGGGAAGTCTCATCTGCATGTGTCACAAACTGGAGTGGAGATATTGCACAAAATATCTTGTTTTCACAGAATGCAGCTAACGGAAAAACTGAACTGATTAACGGTGGTCAAAGACAATAAGCAGCCTCAGCTCAACACCAAGGCTTTGATTGAATCAATGACTTGAAAAATTATTATAATAAATATATTCATACTGGTTCCAAAATACAGCAGTAAGCTCAGGACCACAAATTAGTGCGAGCCATCCCTGGGCCGGCTGGGGAAATCTCAGCGGGGAAAATGAGTGAATACCTTCCTCTGCTTGCTCAACAACTATCATCAAAGTGACCTTGAGCAGTGTACAAAATCTTGCAGCCGCTCAGTAGAAGCAGTACAGACATATTAGAAGACAATAGATGGGGATAGATGAGCACATCTAGTTAAATTATATGAATGCAGAGCAGGGTCAGACTGAAAAAGGAATGCATCGTTATTAAAAAGCTTTTAATAAATAAATGATAAATTCACATGCTTTTAAACTCTGAATGTTGCCGATTTACCTACAGAGACCAATATCTTAAGCAATTTCTTTTACAGGTACTAATTTCAATAGATTTTACATTAAATATATTTTAATATTTATTTAATTATATCAGATTTTCCTATGATTGGCTGAAAAGATCACATTCCTAATTGTCATTAATTTCTTTCCCTGCAGGTTGTTCGCCAAAACTTAACAGGACAATGTAAGGGTCAAGCTGGTAGCTGGTGACATCTGGTAATTGTTGCTATGTAGCACAGTGGTTCCCAACATGAGGGTGAGGACCCCGTAATGAGATCGAAAAGATACTGTAAATGATCTGTGGAGTGTGATTGGTCCCAATAATCTCAGATGATTTACAGGAGAGAAGAATAACATTCTGCAACACAAAATTCGGTTCAGATTTTTACAACTTTAATTTTTGCTTTGATATTGCTTTGTTTGAAAGGGCTGTAAGCCAAAATAACCTTTCTTTGCTGACCTGTACATTTTGCTTCTGTAGAGCAGGACATAAAAGGAGCCTATTCAAGCCTTAAAAGACCAGTAAACTTTTACATTAAACATATCATGCTGCTACTGTGCAAGAATATTATTTACAAAATTAACAATCTTGCATAACGATAACGAATGATCATGTGACCCTTTGTAAGAAATTGTTCTTTCATGTTTCTCTCATTGGTGTGTGAGGTAAACAATGTTGTAATTACTTTTTTTAAAAGACCTATAGATGGTTTGTCTGACAAACATATTTTAAAGTACATTCTAACTACACCCCAAATCTAAAGATATCATAGTGAGGAATGGCATCTGAAAAATGAGACCCTTGTGTGTTTCAATAACATCGGTTTCTTCCAAAATATATTTTTTGTCATTCTAAAAGATGGAAAGAAACCAAGCCTAAAGGGGAATGCAAAGTATACCAGTTAAGCTTGAAAGCTTCTTCCTGTAAATATCCGTGTTGACGTTGTTAAGCTTTTCTTTTATAATCTGGGCATTTCAGACGTAACAATAAAACCACACCCGTATGACCTACCCAGAGCAAACAAATATAATGCAGGGGCTGGGCCCATCCAGAGAAACATCAAGGCTAAACCACATGCAGTGAAAGGGCAGTGGAACGTAAAGCAGAAAAAGGCAGTTGTGTAGACGGGCAGTGAACCGGGGCTGTTTTCTTTGGTCTAATTATAACCCAGAAGAGAAGACTGCTCACACAGTGGCCTCTCTCTGTCCGCTGCAGTTACAGAGCTGAATTTAAGTATTGGGTGGCACCTCTCTGTGGTCCACAGTTACAGCTGCACAGATTCCAGATTGGTTACTCAGCATCAACAACCAAACTACGATAAACAGATACAAATATATCAGTTAATTGAAGTGCTTCTACCAGAGGGGTGAATTGTGAGTCTAAATGTAATAAAATAATGTTTGACCGATGAAAAGCATGAGATTACTGACGAAAGATGATCTGATACGACCCCTTTATAATCCCTGAAAATTCCAATGACAAATTGTACACAACTTTTCACTTAATCCTCTCTGCAAATAGAGTTCGTGTCCCAGCTTCAGCTGTGTCTCAGGACCTACAACTCAGTGTTATCTGATGCAGCACCGTAACAAATAGAAAGAGGAGGACTTTCATCTTAAGTATTTGTTGAGACTGTATCAGTAAAGCGTTCAACTCAACAGAAATAGGCCTACTTAAAAGGTATCTTTGTTTGCACTATATTACAAAAAGGTGAAAAAATATAAGAAAATAATATATTGAAACTAACACCTCACCAAAATACAACCTCAGAAATGATGAAACAAGACACAGTGACAACTGCAATTGAACATTAAACATTACAAAAGATTCTGCATGTGTTGAAATGTTTCTCTACTGGATTACATTAGATTGTAAAAGTGCACATCCGCTAAATTCTATTAAATTACACAGAGATTATGCATGCGACATGTTGAAACAGCAAATGATGTGTAGGCACAACACTTGATTACCTGTGTCAGTATGCTTGCAGCCTTATTAAACTGCACATTCTTTATCCTACTGCTCCTTGATATTTAAGTGTATAATCTCATACAATATTAATTAAAGGCTTCTGTTGTTGCTTAAAAGGAAGGATAAAACAAATAAGCAGGGAAATAAACTCACCAAGCTCCCCAGCAGCGTTCCTTCCACCGACAGCGTAGAGGTGTCCCTTGAGTGCACTGAGGTGGAAGAAGGTACGTTTCTCATTAAGGCATGCCACCTGCATCCACTTGTTGTAGCGAGGGTCGTACCGGAACACGGTGTCCACTGCTGTCTTGCCTTTGGTGTCGTAGTTGCTTTGGCCACCCACCACATAGAGAAAGTTGCCAATGACTGCAATGCCGTGTTGGTAGCGGGGTGCATCCATGGGTGCCAGCGCCTTCCACTCGTGAGCCTTCTCATCAAAAAGACGCAGCTCCTTACTCACAACTAGCTGCTGGCGCAGAACACCACCCAGGGTGACCAGGTGGGCACTGTCTGAGCGGATGGCTGTCCGTTCTGACTGCATAACAGGCTGCATGTAGGGCATCATTTGGTAGTTGCTAGCCTCCAGGAGAAGGTTGACACAGGTGTTGTCCGTGCGCATAAAGTCCACTGTCTGCACGTGATTGATGAGCTCCTGTGGGTTCATGAGGGGAAAGCGAATGTTCTTCATGAGCTTTGGGGCATAGTCCATACGACCGTCTTCGTAGCGTAGCCAGCGGCAAGCAGCCTTGAACAGGTCCAACTCAGTGCAGTGTTTCAAGCTGTTGCTGGACAGTACAAAAGCCAACCGGTCAAATGGTAGCTTGACAAACTCTCCCGTGCCCAGCAGCGAAGGGAAATTCTTCAGGATGAAGTTGTTGACATATTTGTCCACCTCTGTGAGGTTATACGTGTTGGCAATGCGCCCCACCTCTACACAGTTGTCAAGAGAAACCTGCAGGGAAGAAGAAATCAAAATCTTGGAAAGCTGAAGCTAAGACTGACATGAATTATCTTCTCCAAGAGAAACTCGCTTCCTTGAACAGAATGATTTCTAATTATGAAATGTAAGTGATTTAGCACTGAGGGATCCTGTAATCAGAGGCTAATTAACATACAATCAACACCTATAACAGAGAACGTAAGTACTGCACATGAGATCATTTGGTGCTTTTCTCTGTTTTATGTCAGTAAACTTAATACCTTTTATTTTTTAGACTGTTGGCAAGTCTAGCATAAATAAGAAATTTTAAGATGAATATGAGCTTTAGGAATTATTCATAAAAAATAAATCATTAATCAATCAATAATTAAAGCAATCATTAGATGCAGTCTTAATTTGTACCCACACAAATTTGTTTTAGTTACATTTTAGCAGTGTATCCAAAAGTAAAAAGTAAGTAAGTCCACATTGATATGGTTAACTCTGCCCATTTTATATACTTTTTCTATATAAAAATGAAATGTTTATACATACTGACTGCCGCTATTTTCTATTAGAGCAGCTTTAACATTTGGCCTGGTGCCCTTCTCTACAAGCAGATTTATCATGTTAGGTAAAAAGAGCAATTTCAGGTTTTCAGTGCACTTAATCTTTCATAATAATTTGAACTCCTGAACTCAGTTGAATATTTCTTCTGACTGACAATTTCTACTTAATAATAACAACAACAGAAAACAGACAGCACAAACAAAATCTTTTCTTGAAACGTGCTTTTTTCTGCATGTGCTTGCCTCCTCCTCTAACCCAAAGACGCAGGACTTCTAGAGAAGTTTAAATCCAAAATAATTTGGGAAAGAAATGGTTAGAATAAACCACAGCTTTAATTTGAAAAATTTACAACTGGTGAAGACTCGAGGAAAGCTGTGTACTGTACAGTGATGTGCAGCTGCGGTTGTGTGCTTCCTTACCCCAGATATAAGAAAAACCTTGCAGAAGTCGAGCACAGGAAGGATTTGTAAGAAGCTGGCTGCCTCGAGTGTGTCTTGCAGATTCTCCATGTTGAGTGACAACTTGGCCGTGTAGATGAAGTCAATGATCTTCTTCAGGCCTATTCGGTTAACTCCATGAAGCTTGATGCACATTAAATCCTGTTCTTTCATTCCACCTGCACCAGGAGAGAGTATGGGATAAGAAAAAGTAGATGCTTGCACGTGGTTCAACTCATACATAATCTTATTTGACTGACAGGTCTGTGAGAAGCAACATCTATTTGATTTCTTAAAGAACTTGAAGAATAAAGCTTACATAACGGAACAAATTCAATTAAGCTGAAAATAAAAAATGCATCACTTCAGTTAGATGCATGCTATTATGCACAAGTGTTAGTGGAATGTTTTCAGTGTCAAAGGACTTATGTTCAGAGAAAGGATTGAAGGTCTTAAGGAGAATCCCATTACTCAGCATCTATCCCTTATCACTAATGAGCTATTCTTCACTCTAAGTACAGTTCCCCCTTACTCCTACTTCAACAAGCTCCTCCTCTGTTCTCAAAGCAGAACCTTCTTCATCTTCATCATATACTTCAAATGCCAAATCTCCAAACTAACTTCCACTATTGTCACGATTTGAGACCTAAAGTAACCCTGCCGGCTGTTCCAAAATCCCCTTTCATTGCTCATTATATACAATGTAATGCAAATAAATAGGGTGATAAATTACTTACTAGTCAGGAAAAATAAACACAGTAATTGAAACAGTCCAATCAAAGCAGTAAGGTTACTTTTACTAACAACATCTGTGTTACCAGTTTTCCTTAGGTTGAACAAGTTGAAAAAGCCATATGAAACCTGGTACATTATGACTGTCTTTTCAGTTCAATTACCTTTCTGCATCCTAAAATGTTTGCCATATCTAAAAAATTAGGTACATTTTTACAGTTTATCTGCTATCCCTGAAAATACCCTTCAAAACACACACACACACACACACACACACACACTAGGTATTTAAATGCACTCAAGGTTCTTCTACCTCTGCATACACTGCGCCAAGGAGATGAAACAGGCTAAAAAGTCACATTTACAATCATGAATACATAACAATGACCAGATTGGTTTCATAACATGGATCTTTATGAATGTACACACACAATACTGGAGGGATGTGGGCACAAGGTCAATTTGAATCATTTCTCAGGAGGCAAAATGACTGCGACTGTGTTAAAGCATGGAAATGCTGAATACAAAATGTTTACTAAAGTGCAGGGAGGGAAGAAAGCAATCACATGCATGTGACATAGCAACAAGAAACACATACCACACAAAAAAGTACAACAGCGTGACTGGTACCAGTCAAATGGCTAACCCGCTGTTGAGCATATGTTCCGGTCAGTGTGAGGCTCTGTACACCCACCTGTGAACATGGCTTTGAAATAGTCGGAGGAGGAGGCCATCATGGCGCGGTGTACGGGGAAAGCTTCATCGCCGTCCCCAGCCACCAGTGTGACGTCACATAGTAAACCCTCTATCCTCAGCTGGTCAAATCCCTAAGAGCAGAGGAGAAAGGTGAGACATGCACGTGAGAGACAAGCGTTACCGAGCCAAGCACACAAAGAAAAACAAAATCAAATCTGTCTCAGCCACAATGACAAACTAGAACTTCAATGTCTCAGTAAGGATCAATCAAAATACTGTTGAGCCACGGCCTGTCAGATGTGAGCTCATGGGCCTGAAATGGTGTGTGACGGCCCTCTGGTCTACTTGGGCTGTCTGACTTATTGTGGCCTACTTGTTTTCTTCACTGTCTTGCACGTAACTGGTTCAGAATTATATGTTTGGAGCTATAGCTACAGTACACAGTCCCCTTGTAGGCATAACAACACAGTGAGGGACTTGTACAGCATGCAGGCTTTAGCTGCATTATATCGGACTTTGGCTACACGGATTAATTCACTGCTTTTTTTAGTCTCTTCAGGGAAATTGTTGATATTTAAAACAAATAATCCCATCCTTATCCTTTAATCAATAAGGTTATTAGCAACTTGAAAGGCTGCACTGTTCATTTACATGATGTGGTCGACTGCAGAGACTCTTTGGAGAGTCATATTTTGCGTCCACAGTTTAATCGCTTGGCTGCTGCATACCTAAGGCTGTCTGCACGTGCATTTTTTTTAAACATATTGTACTCAAACCATATTCTTCATACATGTCTTCACTTATCAGCATATCTTATGCTTTTTGCATTAAATGGGGACAATGGTTATGTACGCATCCTTCATCTCTGGCTCGTAAGCCATGGCAAATAATGGGGCAATTATAGCAAGTAGCACTAAACATAAAATACTTGCTATTAACATACTACAACAACAACTCATTAAACTCCTGTAATGATCAATCAGCGAGTTTTCGGTGGGTCGCTTCCAAATGCACCAGCTAACTGAGACTACTAACTAACTGTGGCTACAGGGTGCGAGATCAAATGGCCTAGAAAAATCATTATCATTCCCTCACTGTGCTCCGACACCGAAAGATTTATGCGCAGCAAAAGCAGCCAACAGCCATTCATTTTCAATGAGAGCTGGCGACGAAGGGCGGCCATTGCTGCGGCAGCACCAAACCGTGCAATGCCAGCACCCACTACAACAACTTTAGGTTGATCTGGACGTTATGCAGATCAGTGATGACATGCTAAAGCAGCCACCAAGTGCAGACTGGAAATGAATACTATACAGTATCTTGCTACATAAGCTAAAATCTGTGACGTCTTTTAAACAAATTGTCCTTAGATACAAAACAATAACATGGGAATCAGCATCAGCAAGAATGACTATTTTACATGTTATAGAATACACCATTTTTAATTGTTTCACTTTCTGCTTCTCCTTAAAAGTACTCTACGGAGTTTTTAAGTGGTTATGAAACAGTCTCAATTTAATACTGATGCTTCTATATGACCTACATGAGCAAACGAGACCAACAGTGAGAAGACTGGCTATTTATATTAGTTTCTAATAGTTATTCTTAATGTCTGCCACCGGGTCGGTGCCTGCTGAAACGCCGCTGAGGTTTGCTCTCACTGAATGCCAGTTGCTTCAGCTGCTAGCTGAAGGTCTGTGGGTGTGCTCCTTTTCCTGCAGCCGTGGCACAATCCGGCAAGAACTGATGACAAGGGGCGAGGAAGGAGAATATCTTTTAAATGGATGGGGAGGAGACATCACTAGGCGTACACGCCGCTCTCACCGGTTGAATTAAACGGGGCATCTGCCGTATGCGCAGGCTGAGAAGCCTTTTAAATGGTGTGCAGACTCCGCCTACTCGGTGCACCCCAGGCGTTCATAATTTTCTTGTTGTGCTCAATCTTCATATCAAATTACACAGAAACCAAATCCCAAATGCATTTGGTTAATCATTGGAATATTATCTAGGCTATTAAATTGTATCCTGTAATTCATGCCATGAGCTCTTTGACGTGGATTTGATTTTGCAGTGTCTAGGGTTTTTAAACTGCAAAGAAATTCAATAAGGACAAATTTTCCAGTTTGTAGTCTTGTAGTAGGCATAGATTAACTTCGATAGAGCTTTATCTCATTTCAAAAGTGATAAGAAATCTGAATCATTGTCTCGCCAGCCTGCAATCAGCACAATTTCATGAACAGAGTTATATAGCATACATCATTCACAGGATCTCTAAAAGACCAGCAAAGAAAAAGGTAAACATTATTATCAGATGATGATATCTGACTAAACATTCACCTCTTCATAAAGACATTGTCGCTACATGAACGCTCACCTGAAGAACCACTGAGCTGTGCGTGTTGCTTGTGAAAAATCGAGTGTTTCCTGTCTTTGATGCCTGAAGGTGAGCAGAGATGCCCATATCACCATAGCCCAGAGCAACTTTCATGTGAGCGTCGTCGTCCTCCACGAGGGATCTATCAGGAAAAAGGAAAGAAGTTTTTACTTCAAAAAATAGGCAGCAAAAACACGTGCCTCCATCTAATTTTAGCTTGTGGAAAGTGGGACAGAGAAGTTTTCAAAGTGACACTACTTAAGGACATATTGGGTGGTGGTAGCCTAATTGTTAAACAAATTGTCACCTAAAAGTTGTAGGTCTGTAAGCCTGGACCAGCTGAGAATATTGTGGCAGGGGGAGTGAACAAGGCAAACTGCACCTTTCCCAAAGTGCCTTTGGGCGAAGACCTCAACTCCTGCTCTACTAAGGCCACTGAGTGGTCTTAATTATGATTAGCCTAGTTGCTTACAGATTTGATTGTGTGTGCGCCACTGTAAAGCTCCATCAACTCTGATAATACAAAGATTTCATAGTTAAAAAAGAAAAAGAAAGGCACATAACATCTAAGCGATATCTGTAATAAGTAACATCTTGGCTGCAAGACATTTTTCTCCATAACATCAGTAATGAATGTGACTCTTTACTATGATCATTTAGAAGTCAAATGTCTGGGTTGTAAATTGTGAAATAACCAAAGCTAACACTCAAGTAACTGCATTATGTCAGCAGTAATGTTGTGCCAATATGCATGTGTATGTAAACATATGTAAACAAATTCTAAGCTGATGAAGTATAAACACACAAACCTTAACTTGTTTCTAAAACAATGACGATGTGTTGTGAAATCCTAAGAGTAATGTTTTATTTAGAGCCACTATGATCTAACTGAATTCCTTAGCTGTGTGGAACAACGTCTGCCACCAGCAGGGGCTAGGGATGGTGATGGTACTTGGTTAGCCAGTCTGTCCACGCAACAGTTTGGTCCAAAGCAACATATGTCAGCAACTGGTGTCTTGAAATCTGGCATGAATATTCATGGTCCTCTGAAGATAACCATTCCCAGTGATATTTGTGACCCCCTGACCTTTAATCTAGTGCCACCATCAGGTCAAAAACTATTTGCTGGATTTCCATGAAATTTAATGTGGGTATTCAATGTACCCACAGAATGAATTCTGGTATTTTAGTGAGACCCTGAACTTAAGTTGAGTGCCACAGTTGACCATTTCCGTTTAGACAGCTGTGGCTCAGGAGGTAGACTGGGTAGTCCACTAATCATGACAGTTTGATCCCCAGCTCCTCCTGTCCATGTCAAAGTGTCCTTGAGCAAGACACTGAACCCCAAATTGCTCCTGATGGTCAGGCCAGCACCTTGCATGGTAGCTCGCTGCCATCGGTATGCGAGTGTGTATGTGTGTGTGTGTGTGTGTGTGTGTGAGGCAAAATTGTAAAGCACTTTGGTTAAAAGCTGTATATAAATGCAGCCATTTACCATTTGTACACAATGAATATAATAATCTAAAGAGCAGTTTCCCTCTAAAAATGCACACATTCATGCTCCTTGGATGATGAACCGTTTCCATTTTGGACAGTGCATCAGACTTTATCTAGTGCCTCCCTGGGGCCAATATGTCCACTTTAAATGCAAGATGTCTCATACATGTAACAGACATATTGCAATAAATGTTGCATGGATAATTTTGCAAATGGACAAGCCATTAAAATTTCAATGATCTCATGGCTTTTCCTATAGCACCATATCGAGGACCAGCTTTGCATTTTTTCATGTCGTTTTCTAACACTTCTGTATTACGGGTTATAATGCACACTGTGGCCTCTAGGGGCCACCAGCAAGGCTTTAAGACCCAAGACATAAAACGTGCATCACAGAAAAATATAAAAATATAAGTATTTGCAGAAATCAGTAAGAAGGTAAAAGTGAAATGACTGAATTCAAGTTGGTGCTTTAGTACGATATTTTTGCAGTGGATTAAAATTAAAATTGTTGTGGAGGCTTGATAAACAGACCATAGTGCTGTCTTCTTACATGCTGTGCTTTTACCCTGGCAGGGCACTGATGGGTGTGGAAGCTTGCTCCTTCAATAAACCACACAGCTGTGATGTATCATCTCTCAGAGTTAAATGAGGACATGAAATGAAATTAAGGAATTTTGAAATGGGCTGCACAGCACTGAAAAGATCATTAGTTTTTAGAAAAACTGCGAAGAAAATATGAAACCACAATACATGTACACACATTATTTCTTTTTGTTTTCAGCACTGTAGGAGAAATAAAAAACAACTTAGGAGACAAAACACTGCTAATGATGATTGAAGCAAATGAAAGTTTTGTTTCAAATTGTGTAATTGATTTATAATCCAGGGATTCTACACTATACCAGAACTCTGGTGAGTCTTTAACAGCCTAAGGAAAAAATCTGCTCTGTGGGAACATGATATATTAGTGTTTCTCATCGATGTAGCCCAATTCTTATGATGTTCTGTGCTCTAGGACAGTCTAACTAAGATATAATGTGAAGTCCTTAACTGCTCCACAGAGAATGAACGTGGAAAGATGGCAAGTGTGACTCAGAGCCCCAAGGGGAATACTCTGGGGGATATGGGTACATTTTGTGCTGACAAAACTGACATTAGAGAATGAAGCTCATTTGGGTAAAACATTATAACTGTCTGTGGATCAACAATATCAGCCAAGCGTTTGTCATCTGCTATCAAACAGCATAACCGTCTCCAAAGGTTATATCATAAGCAAACAATGCTGATTGCACTGCTTTGACTTTGGTGCCAAGCTCCTGTGTGCCTTCTTTCAAAAGTGACATTTCCGCCTCTATAAAAAGCAGCTGGCCTTGGTGTTGAGAGCGTAATGTATTAAGCAAAAGACTATTACATCAATCTCTTACAGCATTTCTAGAAAAACAAGAGTAGTTGAGTTGAGGTAGGTCGGTTTTTTTTTTTTTAAGTAAGATGATGAAGTTAAAAAGGAATGACTTGTGACTGATAATAATGCGGGTGGTTCGTGTTAAAAAAATGTGCCTTAACCTGCTCTGTTCTTAGTAGGAGGTGATGCACAGACAGAAGGGCTATGCGACACGATGGGCCACAAAAATCTGCATTTCACACATGGAATGAAAACTGAGCTTCAAAATACTACAACTATTTCCCATGCAATACGACAGAATAGTAGAAAACGTGGCATCTGAGACTTAAAAGCCCTTCATTTTCAGATGAAGATTGGTCTGGTTTTGATAAAATATTCTTTTACAAAAATGTCTGGCTCAGCATAGCAGAAAATTTGTGTCTTCAAACAGGCCCATGAGCAGGCAGTGCTTGTCAGATGTAGAAGACTAATGGTTTTTGGGTGGACTATTTATATAATGAAGCAATTTTAAGTCCTTGCGTGGATGAACACTTGATTTTTTTTTTGTGGTTAGCAGAGTGGTGTTACCATTTGTAAGTAAATGTCCCCTGTGCTTTGAGGAGACACTATTCAGCATTTCTAAATAAAACATAGCTTTCAGATTGTATTAAAATATTTGGCAGGCTGCTGTTAAAGCCACACAGTTCTGCCTTATGTTTGAAACTGACTTGTTCATTCATTCATCATGTGGAAGATTTAGGCTGATCCTCTCTGTCTCTTCCTCACTCCCAATGACAGTGACACTAAAGTACGACAAATGTGAAGATGTGCACATGTAATATTCTTTTCAGATGCAGGAGGACATACATGCCAGAACTAAAGAACTGAAAAAAAATGTCCTCAATGCTGAGAAGCTCCCATAAAAATGTTTTTTCACTTATTAGACTGACTACATGAACATTACAACGACGTTGTACCTGATGCAGATCGACATGATTGGAACATAGTTCTTCTTCTAAATAAGAAAAACACTTTTAATTGAGCATCTCAGTGTTGTGAACATTCTTCAGGTCTTTACACGAGACACAAAATATACGCACATTTTGAAAATCATTTTCTCAGTGTTCAGTAACCACTGCCAATGGTAGTTTGTAATCACATTTTGAATAAGGAAAACATTTTCACCTCAAAAATATAAAGATCTAAGTGGATCGAATAAGTAAAAGTAAGTGAGGAGTTCCTGCATTGCTCTCAGTCGGCATTATATGTACTTCTAACCTTTCAATGCAGCCCTGTTTTAAGTGTGATCCCATATAATGTTATGAACATTTGTAATAGAAAGGCAGAACAGTCTTTACAGTATGTAACAGTTTTACATTAAGCCTTTTACGTCTATTGTAAGAGTAATCAGGTATAATGGTTTGTACATCTGTTACATAGAGACTGCCTTTCTGTTCTTTTATAGGTAGCACACCGTGACACATCTGATCAGAAAAGAAACGTCACTAATTTGTAATTAATTTAATGATTCTGACAAAGATCACGATAAAAATGATAGATATTATAATATTTTGATCACATAATAAATATGATACCGGGAAAGAAAAGTGTGCAAAGTATGCGTGTATTTCTTTGAATACAATTTAAGAATGGATTGAGGAGATTTGATGTTAAATTAGTGCCATTACATCAGGACACACCTAGACAGAAATTTGGCCATAAAGGTTCAGAATAAGGTTACACTAATGGGTGAATCAATAATCTGTGCCAGGTTAATGATTTAACAGCATTTAATAGCAATCAACAGCAATCAAAGGGGACACGTAACCGGCCAACTTAAAAAACACATGTCCAATACAACCCCCCATAACTTAGTAAAACAAAGCTTTAATTTAATTTCTATATTAGGGTCTATAGCTGCACATTAATATGAAACTGTCCTGCTTTTAATAATTATCTTTTAAGTCATTTTTGCACAATGATTAATTCATTTTGCAGACTAAATGCGAATCATGGGAGTTGTTGTTAACATCATGCTGGAAATGCATAATAACATTACTTATTTGCAAAGTTGTGAGTCACAATTATCTAAGGTCATTTAGAGGTGAAACGTGCTTGTTAACTCTTGCACTAGACATGTTGGCACTACATTGGCTGCATAATCTGGTTAGAAAAGTCATTGAGGTTAAAAAAAACACAGATTCTCTCTGTTCTTTGACACGTTTAGTCTTATAGAAAGAAAAAATCATGTGGCCACTTCATCTAAGGAATTGTGGGATGAAAACATTCCTCTTCTTTTCTTCTCAAAGAAACTTCACTTTGGGGCTCTGACACTCCGAGCCGGCCTCAAAGCCGACAAAGGCTGACTGATCAAACATTTTGTGTCACCTTGCATCGCCTCACAACTTTGCACTCGAATAGACTCCAAGACTTCAGCGGACTAACAGTCAACTGCAGTCTTTTTTCCAAGACTTTAACGATTAGGCCAAAGACATTGGGGGTATATGATGGATAAACATTAAGAGAAGATCAGGAGGAAACTAATTGTCATTCCTTTCACATACCATACAAGAACTGAGGAACAGGTAGGAAGACCAATGAGGACACACAAACAACAAAGACAAAATAAGCACAAAAACATGGAGATTTCTGCTACCACAACAGGTACGGAAACTAGGCACAACTCTATAATCTAGGCTACACATGCTTAAAGTCTATTAGATACAAATTTTGATGGTTAACACATAAATACAGCACCATTTTTAAAATGATGATGAGAGCATGGGATCAGTCATAAGGTACATTTTACAAGGAGATGATCATGGACCACGTCTAGCAGGAATACTACCACCACTAAACGCTGAGAAACTGGCAGGGCTTGAACAGCGGTCACAATCACACTGACACACAGCACAGGCAATGTACTGGTACATTTACCCTGTCAGGTGGTAAGTCGGACAGGCAGCGAGGAGAGAGTGGGTTGTCCAAACCACAAAGGAGTGCTGGTGGCTGCCGGAACGAAACAAAGAAGACAACAGCTACAGCATCCCACATAAAAGTTCTGCTCTTCCCAAAGACACCAGAGAGCAGAGACCAAATCTCTAGCTGGCATGTTTGAATATAATTAGGACTAAAGCATCACTGTAGCTCAGCACTGACCAATGTAAAAATCATTTATTAAACATTAGCATAACTATTAGCCTGTCAAATGCCCATCACTGATGCTGATTACAGGTGTATTTTAGGTCTGTCTTATGTATCACTTTTTCTAATAAAAATGAGTAAAGAAGTTATTTCTAAAAAATTAAGATGAACCTTCAGATACAATGATAAACAGTTTTGTCTATCTTGATTCAACACCACAAAACAGTGCCTGAGATGTGTTTTAACAAAACGAGGATGAACTGAGTATAAAACCTTGTATCATATGATACACCATGATATATACTGCTCATCTCCTAGAGGTAACTCAGTTATGTCAGAAGCCTTAAATTATGGGGAATTAAAATGGTCACAAAAAGCTCCAATTTCATCTGTTTTTCATTAAACAGTTTAAATACAAATAACTGACCACAAGTCTGAAGTGATAAATTATAGATGAAGCTAAAAGCCCTTTATGTTTGGGTTTAAGAAAAAGACCAATACTTGAGTCTCATGCTTATATACACATCTTAGATTCCCAGTATGATGTTTAAAATCTGGTAGCATCTTAGATCCATGAACACACAAACAGCAAATTCTTGCAGACACAGTAGATACATAGCAGGACCTGTGATTAGTTCAGACTGCAGCAACTTCTCATGTTTACACTAAAGACCATTTGGCTCTCATAGCCTCATCCATTTTATGGCTTCTCTTTCCCACAACAAGCACCGGAAAATACATTCTTAACTACAATGGAAAGGACAAATAACAGGAATGCTATGCTATAGATCCTATTTTCTGGTCAGTGACACTTTCCATGAGCAGCAAAGCTATCTTTATTTTCACCCATTTAGATTTTGAGCAGGGCTAGGAGAAAGAGAGGGGTCGGAAAGAGAGAAAACATTAAGAAGCAGGGGAGGAAGTTGGAGGATTGAAAAAGAAGTAATGAAGAAACAAGGGTGGCAGTCTATCCAGTCCCTTCATGTCAGTGGAAAGCTTAAAAACATCCTTCCACCAGTGACAGTTCAGGAAGCTAAAGTCAACTTGGCTTTTTCCCTGGGATGACAGTGGAAGGGTCTTAAAAGATTAATGAGTATAGCTTTGCTGTCTTGTCATGCTTAGCCATGCATTGATAGAAACGTTATTAATCTCATCTATTTCAGGTTCTGAACATCTGAAAGACCAATGTCATGGTTTCTGGAGCAAAGGACCCAAGAACTTGTATGGTGGAAGTTACTGGAAAATACTTTTACACCTGTGTTAAAGGATAAGTTTGCAGTTTTTCAAGTCTATCTTACCCATAACTCATCTTTTCTGACAACATCACTGTCTACAGCAATGAATTTACAGTTGTTTGGTCAGTGTTAACATCATCGTGGTCAGTTAAAAGTTAGCAAGCTACTACTTATGATGGAATACTAATGTACTGTGTGATTAAGTCTATATCAGACAAGTCTTCATCGTGTCAGTTCCTGGGTCCTGCTTCAAAACGACTGCTTACACACAGGAGACAGGAAGAACAATCCCAAATAAAACATGTGTATTGCTAATAAAAAATTGATTGCAGCCCATTTTTCTTTGATTAATTTTGGTACAAACTGCATTACACAGGCATTTAAAAGTTTCATTACATGTTTCTAGTTGCTTACAGCTACAATGGACTAATGTGACATACTGTTCTAACAGGAACACAGGAAGAGCCTGAGAGCAAAACAGACAGACAATGAGGCAGCAGTGGAATTGGCAGAGCAGCAAGAAAAAAGCAACACCAACATTTTATATATATAAAAAAGGATACCTCTGCCCCATTGACAAAAACATCACAAGACTCCTACAGTCTGGCTGGTGTTCTCAGAGCATACACTCCAGCCGCTGAATCCGAACCACTCACACAAAAAATAGAAAAGGCGTAAGAAAAGGTGACAAGGTGCCTGGAAACAAAACAAGGGCAACTCTCTGAAAACCTCTGAAGTGATGTGAGCGGAGTCAGGAGGGAATATCCCTATTTGTCCTCGCAAACAAAGCAATGACAGACACCTACACTGAAGACTCTTCTTAATCACTGAGCACAGCAATAAAACTACATGTTGAACAGCTTCTACTCCTGGGGAAAAAACACCTTATGACACAGTGCTCAAGTACTGTTCGTAGAAGCAGAAAATAGAAACTACTATATAATGTAATGCAATACAATACAATGACCCTGCAACACATTACACTTTCATAAAATGTCAAATTGACTTTTATAGTCATAAAAAACAGGACATTTTTACAACACTTTCCAATACAATGCAACACAAAACATCAGTAGCACAGACCAAGACCACAGTCTCAAAGATTACTATGGCAACGAAGCTACGGCAGCAACATAACACTGTGGCAGCAGCATTGTTGAACTGAAGCCCTATTTTCAAATGTACAGTAGAGTCTCACCTGGATTTCTAATATTGCAGAGGTTGTCTGTGGATGTCATTTCAAAAACTGTTTCGCTTACTTATTAGCGTGCTAAACACTTCAAACTCCAAACCTATCAAGGAACAGCATGAGACTAGCCACATGATTATCCAATGGCTTATTGCGCTACACAAACATGCTTAGATTCAGCAGCTGCAGTTTTTGTCAAGCTTCTCCACCTTCCCTGCAGCGCCACCTTTTTTTTTTTTCTCTCCTCAAACTCGTCTGAAAAATTAACAACTGAGAAGTTCTCTCAACATTTCAGAGATTTGGGGCGCAGCTCTCGTTTCCCTTTCCCCACCTCACACAGTGAGAAGCAGGAGGGCAGAGAAAAAGGAGGTGGTTGTGCGGTCTTAAAATTCTCCTCTCATACCATCTCTATTCCATCAATCAGAACTTCTGTGCATTTAAAATGTGACAACGGGTCTGGTGGATGGATTGCAAAAGGAGAATGTGAATATGTTCATCATCATAATGAATAGAGCCATTTTTAATGCACCAAAATATAAAAATGAGCCATAATCTATTCAGTGGAGATACTCCATTTTCTTTTTCTTCCATTCATAGTTTCAGTAAAAAGGAAGCGATCACTTAGACTATTTCAAACATCTGCGCCCCATGTGTCTGACAAATGTTGTTTGCTCTGCCCATTCTGATGAAAATTGGCACTTCCCTAATTAATACTCTGGCTTAACCAACTCAATGGATAGTTGCAGTGTACTATTCACAGACTCAACAGTTACTCTTTTAAATGCTGGAAATCACACATGGAATTCTGATTTAAACACGCAATATCATGGAAACTGTAGACTTTAACTGAACTGCTGGAGACTAAAAAACGGGTTATTTTGAGTAGGTCCTATAATTGAAAGAAAAACAGGAGTTACAGCATGTAAATATGGCAATATTTATGAGTGGAAGTCTTTATGAGCTTCAGTAAAAGTGCTGATAGATCTGTGAATTGCATGAAGCTTCTGTGTTTAGTGATTATGTTGCATCTGTTATAGTCTCCTAACATTTTTGATCAGGTGCAACCAAGACCTGTAAAGGAAACTATCAAGCAGCAGGCCAACTGGTACTTCAAAAGTATTTGCGGCTCAGTCTGTCCAGGACAAACTACCCATGATCTCCAGATAATTGCTCCAATCACTGCTAATAACCTTAGCAGTCTGTACGCTATAATGAGTCTGTAATTACACTCCATAATCAAAGAGCAGTTTAAGGTCAAGGCTTTTACATAAAAAAAAGGGCTGGGGAATTTATGAGTACCTAAAATTAAGTTTCAAAAACACAGTTTCAACAAGCACCACAAGTGGTTAAGCCAAACAAGCTTCATAACGTGTTTGCGTGTGGGTGGAGCAGACAATCTGTCAACATGTACCAAATGCTTAATCAACCTGAAGGATGCTGTAAGAGGGAACACGACCCAGCTGAGTATGTGTAAACCAAAAGGACAACTACAGCCAGAATAACACTAATTTGAAAAGAAAGTTTGCATTCTTTTTTTCAGAAATAGCTACAAAATACACTGAACTGTATCGTCACTGCAGATATGTGGAATTATTCAGCACATGTGGGCTAAGCAGGGGACGTGTACCCAAGTACCCGATGTGTACCTAAGAAGTGTCAGCATAATTTTGCCGGGACTCAAATGAGTAGAGAGGCACAGCTTTGCATACAAAGGGGCTTAATCTGTCACTATCTAAACAGGGACGCACGATTAATTGCAGATCCCTCCACAATCATATAGGTCAGCAATATTGAAGTTATATATATATATATATATATATATATATATATATATAACTTCAATATTGCTGACCTATATGATTGTGGAGGGATCTGCAATTAATCGTGCGTCCCTGTTTAGATAGTGACAGATTAAGCCCCTTTGTATGCAAAGCTGTGCCTCTCTACTCATTTGAGTCCCNTTTTTTAAATTCCCCAGACCGTCCTGGTGTGGTACACCTTCCATTATGTGCGGCCAATTACAACCTCTGAATCCACAATAGGCAGAGCAGAGGTATTAGGGAAGGAGCTTCGGAGTGGAAGCAACCTTACACCTCTATGAAAAAGCAAAGCAACAAAGTGTGAAAAGATGGAACTGGCAAAAAGCTGGCAAGGACCTCTGACCCAACTCGCTGATAGGGTCAGGATACAGATTTATCTACTTAGATAGGAGTTTTGGGAACGTCTGCTGTAGGCTGGATACAGATTTGTTTTTCCAATCCTGTCTTTAAACCTGCAATAACAGATTTTTTGGCCAAATGTTCTCTCGGGGCTTGATGGTAACAGATTTCTCCAGTTGCCCTGCTGATGTTTTTCAAGGCAAGCAGTACAATTATTAATTTTACAAGTCACACTTTTATTTTTGGGGTTTTGAAGGGTCTCTTCTTACTCTACGCCGTGTTCTGACATCTAGACACGGTGAATCTGATGTGATGCATCCAATGAGGGAATTCACTCGAGCTTCTGCGATCTTATTTTTGTCAGACATAATGACATCCACTGACTGGTCAACTGTGTGAAACTCTACCCAACTTCATCACAGTTCACCTTTGAGAAGGCAAGTGTGTGTGCCTGTCTGTGTGTGTGTGTGTGTGTGTGTGTGATGAGCACAGACATGACAGTTTCACCTGACTGAACTCACTTGATGCTCTGCCAGCCAGACTGCCTGTGCCTCCCCTCCGGCCTTTCAATGAAAATAAATGATCCCTGGGTGGCTATTGCATTTTGTACAAAATGGCCACAAGTCAGCAAGACCTTAATGTCCACTCCAAAGGGCAGGTAAATTAAAAGCTCTGCCACAATTCCTTAACGTTTCGAATTTTTCTAGCATGCTTTCTGCATGAGTCTCAGGTTTACCAGTGACCGCTGCGCTGTGCGTGCACATATGAAAACCATGACACAATACTGGCCTCATTTAAAAACTGGCAGATGTTGCACTCAGGAAGGGGGCACTCAATATTCAGCATTTTTCAAGCAAACAATTAAGCGAACTCATTTACAATGTTTTATGAAAATTATCATATGTTGTTTCATATCACTGTGATCAGTGACTATCTAGCCAGGCATTCAGAGAGCATATTAATCATTTACTTGTAATGTCTTCATTCAAGAGCAGGCTGTTTCAGTTTAGCTACTTTTTGGCTGATTCTCTGCCTTCCATCAAAATGGAGAAGCCAACCCTTGAAGGATAAGACACAAGTAACAAACAATACATCAATAGGTTCTGACAACAGCCCCGAAACACACATATCCCGTATATTCAAATATGTATCCAAATAATGGGTGCTACTTTGTTAAGAAAGTGCTGCTATCTATACATTAATGTGGGAATTTGTGATCTAACTGTGGTTGCACTTTAGAGTACAATCATACAGTATTGTAGTTTAACAACTCTGCTGGCATATCATCTCTGAGTGAGTCCAATTAACACATAAATCACACTGTGATAGATCTGGTGAGACCCTCGAGTGTAATTCCACTCTTTTATGTATTTTTAACCACGAAAAATTTCTTTTTTGTCAGTGGAAGTTCAAAGTCAAAGTAAATGAAAATCCTCCAGCACAAACCCAACTCTTATTCAGTTTGATGTTAGCTGTCGAATCAACTATGTTCTGATTATTTTAGAATACATTAACTGTTTAATCGATTGAACTAATTAATCCAGGTTGGTAATGAAGTAAGTTTTCAAAGAAACGTATGTAAACTAATGGGCCATTTACCTCAAAAATCATCTCACAGCAGTAGCACAGCGGATTCAGCAGCAGCAGGAGGATCTGACAGCCACATGAGACATGTGAAGCATCTACATTCGAAAAAAATCTGTTAAACAGACTTTCAAAGCTTTCATTTTACATATAGCCGAGCTGTACAATCTGTATGGAGTTTAACTACAGTCTTAACACTTTACATTTCTACTGGGTAGCTTTGAGTAAAGTCTAAAGCCATTTTACAAGCAGCCAGCATGTTGTCAGAGGGTTGTGTTTTTAAAAACAGGGCATTTCTTTCAAACAAAAAAATATATAAATCAGTAGAACTGAGGGACAGCAGCAGATAAATCACTTTTTGACTGATGTGCTAAAGCAAAATATGAAGGTCAGCATGTGCAAGATGTGATTTCTTTTTTGGATTTTCTTTGAGGGGTTGATTTTCAAGCATTTTGCCTTAATGAGATTGTTGACAAAGAGTGACAGGGAACATGGGGAGAGAGAAAAGGGGTATGACATGCGCTAAAGGTCCCTGACTGCAATCGAACAGCCTTTGCCGCAGTTAAGGCTGCTAGCTCACCATGACGCCTCCAAGAGGTGATTACTAAAGACAGCAGTCACACATATTAAGTGCTTAGTGCTGAACCACTGTAAAATCAGGGACAGCATTCATTTCAAGGAGTTTTTGTGGAATGAAAGAAACTCACTGGCATCTTACTGTGCTGAAGATTATTCAATGGGGCATACCGGCAGTGAACTTTAACCATACCTTGCTAGCATGAATCTGCACCACAGGCAGTTCACTAGTCTATATATAGATTAGGGTGGTTTCAAAACAGGGAAGCACATTGTGAAAACAAATCTTCTTTATACATCATGTACGTCAGATATTTCAAAAACTCTCTCCTGTGTCCTCCATCATTCTGTTGCTTTGGATACATACACAAAGATTACCCTAGCAGCACACCAAGTTAAAAATGTCTCTGAAGGCAAACAGACAGAGGCACCACTCAAAGGGCCTATAAAGAGTGACTTCTCCCTGACCACAGGGTAACCTATAATTGGGGGCCCAATATCTGCCTGCCTAAAAACACAGCTTACAATATACACGTTTCAAAATAGTAAGTGGTCTGGTGGGGCAGAGCCACACTGGGCAGAGTAAGGTGGAGCCTCAGGGCTCGAATATGCTTCACTTGCCAATGTGTGCACACAATCTCCTATGAAGACACGCAAGCGGCAACCGCAGCCACTTAAGTACACTTGATGCAGTCCCGTCCTAGCGCTTTCATTGAGAGAGTTGTCATAGTCCTCAAAAAGGCATGCTGACATGCCGGTGTGACGATCGCCTTCTTGCTTTTACACAATGTCAAGTGTTGAAAATAAAGAAAATGCTGTGCATACACAATGCATATGGTCTCTGACTGGGTCTTGATTAATCCCGTAGCAGGAGGAGATACCTGTACTCACTAATAATATACAGTAGTTAACACATTGAAAGAGCATGATTTATTTAAACATGCCACTGAGCCAAAATTATATTAGTGGAAAAAAAAAGATGAGCTATCAGGTTAAATATCCTGAGACATAATCAAATTAATAATTACACAGAAATGTACAGCACATGGCTGGTCTATGACTATTTATACAGAAATTCAAAATTATATAGCAAGTATAAACATTTACTATGTGCTAAAATAACTGCAAGGTTGCCTGTAATCTACAGACTGTCTGGAAAAATCTGGGTGGGGAAGAGAAAAACCAGTGCTTGCCCCCTCCATTGCTACAAACACTAGGGTGCCCTTGAGCAAGGCCCTTAACCCCCCAACTGCTCCAGAGGAGCTGCTCAGTGGCTAACAGATAAGACTGTGGTTGCACTGGACAGCTTCCAGGTTTTTGAATGTGTGTGACTGTGGGTGTGTGTGTGTGTGTGTGTGTGTGTGCGCGAAGCAGGGTGTTCCAGCTAAACTACCCTGGTTAAATAAAGATTAAAACCATAATTACCAAATCAATAGTGCCAATAGTGAAGCATTCATCATGTCATCGTGTAAAGAGCTTACAAAGTGACACCATTTAGTCAAGACTTCCGTAAGGTTTACTTGGAAGGTAAGGGCTATATGGTAATTGTACAGACGTATTATGTACATTTAGAAATAGCCATGTTGCAGATGTCACCTGTTTCGCTGAGGACATTTAAACGAAAAGGAGCAAAAACAGAGGTTGGACCATAGATTTCTCTTGCGGTGATGCAGTAATGTTCAAAATAAACATTTCTGTAAAACTAGCAAAATTAAGCTCTGAAGTTCATAAGTAAAGCTGCATGATAACTGGAGACTGCATAAATCCAATTTTGTAAAAATCCATCCAAGTAGCCTTGTTAGCCTATGAAATCGCCTTCAGGCTATCAGCTAGCCATGAAAACTGTGTGTGTGTGTGTGTGTAGGGGAGGGGGGTTTCAAGATTTTAGTTCTCACTCTCTGTAGGCCAAAGCTATGTTACTGTTCAAAAGTCAAACAAGACACTTGTCCATTACAGCAGAGCTCAGGAAAAGGGGGTAAAGAGAGAGGATGGCGAGAGGCGGTGAGAAGCACTTCCATTCTACCCTTCCCCCCTCCTGAACAGTAGCAGATGACAATAGCTTCTAAACCAGGGCACGCCAGACATCCTGACAAAGGCAGGCTCCTCCCAAGCTGCTGAGTCCCTGTTCCCAAATAAACATAGCCACAGGGAGAGGGCAAGAGTCGGGGCTGTGGTGCTTGCCATGTCCAGACTAGCGGCAAAATGAGTCCTTCTGCCCAAGAGCAAAGCATTCTGCCAGCGAACCATAAAATGTGTGCTGGACAAGGCAAATCTCTTGACACACTACAAGGCTCAATCGCATTCTGCCTAATTAGGGCTGCAACAAAAAAAAAAATAATGGTACCACAATAATAATAATAATAAAAAAAGAAACATCTAAAACTGAAAAGCAAACAAATCCATCACCATATACATTGCCACAATGGTGTAATGTGAATGCTATTTAGCTCTTACTCACATGTAGGCAGGCGAAAGAGGTGAGGACCTGGATGTCTTAAGAACTGGCACTGGGAATTTCCAGCTGACAGGAGAACCGCTTTTCCATTTTAACGGCATGTTGTTGTCACCAGAATGGTGCTACAGCAATACCAACAGCAAAGACCATTTCCATGAAAAGGTTCCCAATGCAGTCTTCCATCCCACTCTGCCCACACCATTTAAGGGGGAGGGAGAGCAGCAGTGGCGGCAGCAGCAGCAGCAGCAGCTACAGAAATACACTGGTACAGGCTGTGCAGGCTACAGTCAGGGTTGTGACTTTAGCAGCAGCACTGAGAAGCCAATAGATTGCATCCACCACGACTACTTGCCCTGCTGCATTCACGGTTGTCTCGTGGTAGGAGGGGGGGGAAGAAGCCCTGCCTTCCCATCACCCTTTCAGGGTATGTGAATCGCCCAGTAGCTAAGCAACAGTGCCACCTTGTTAAAGGAGTTGTGATTACAGTTCTGGGCTTGCTTTGGAAAGGAGATAAAGGAGTAGGAGAAAGAGAAACAAAAAACTATTATGAAATTCAGACAATTCAATTATTTTGAACCAAATACATTTGCTATCCTCTAGGGTTTAAAATATGGTTTTGTGGAAGTCATAATGTAATTTTAGTCAGTGCTAATACTAAAATAAAATCTACAAGATAAAACTGGAAGATAACTATCCAATGATGCCCAGTTATTCCTTAAGTGTAGGTTTTAAGTTTATCAATTATGTTTCAGAAACAATAGGAGCACTATAGACATATAATTTTTCTAGTGGGTGTAGTACTGAAATGCAGCAGATTCAAAATTTGTATTATCTTTTCACCATATGTCTTATCACCATGGTGTTCCAAGTTTTAAGACTTGGAGAGCCACAAAGGCGAATTAACTGATAATTCTCAAAACATGCTCACAAATTCCTCTACTTACCATATAGGCTTTTTCCACATATCATTTTTGGACACAGCTGTGTTTTGTGCTTTGGCTAAACATAAGAAACAGTGGGATAAATGAGCATTATTCTGGAGCATTCATGGGCGCAGCCAGCCATAGTCAGACCTAGTGCATTCAATGTAAAGTAATAAATGTGGAGCAACACAGTTCAGCAAACACCTTTTACACTTAATGACTATTGCAAACTACGAGAAAGTGCCAATACCATTTTCACAAACTCCACAGCTTTAAGCTATATTTTTTTTTAGAACTAAATGATTGTTATCAATACACAGCAGAATGTGACAAATGACGTTTGACCAATCATTAGGCCCTGCAGTGGGCATCAAGCTGTGGCGTCATGAATCTACTGGGCCCTCTGACAGGCAACGCCTCTCTCTAGCCATGACCTGAAACCTTTAAGCTGCCTTTAAATCCTACTCTCACTTAAGCAAAAAGCAGACACTCGGCGGCTTGACCCGGCCTTATATCTACATTGTATCTGCTTAGGCTAAACTACAGTGGCTGGCCCTGCTGGCTTGAATGGCAACTTCATGTGAATGCCATGGCGCGCCCAGTTGGCCAACCACCATCACTTCATGTCTGGTTCCACTAGTCTTGCCAATAGGCACTAGTTAGCAACCCCACTTGTATGAGAAACCTTTCCTGAATTATGTCCTTGTCCCGTCTTACTAAAGAAAAGAACACCAATATGAATTTATATGAATTTGTGCACAAGTGTAAGAGCACAGGCAAGTCTACAGGTTCACCTCTCAATTACTGGTGTTTCGTCAAGTGCTTCTCAGTATAAGCCTTCCAGAGGTATAATCAACTCTCCAATTGTTAAACATTTTTTGGGTCATTTATAGCCTTTATTTGGTAGTTGAAAGTGGAGAGATGACAGGAATCTAGGGGATAGAGGGGCAATGACATGCAACAACATGGTCAGCACCTTAAGGGCTGGGTTATGCTGGAAAAGAACGATTTTATAAGACATGTTGTCGGACCACGTTGGAAGGCAAACGTGTTTATAGGGTGAAACGCCGGCTGTCATTGAGAGGGACTAGCTGCAATAACCATTTTAATATGGGGCTTGAGGCGCACATTTTCAGACAGTCTCTTTCTGGAAGGCATTCACAGTGTTGTGCTTGGTTGTTCACACAAAAAGTGACAGCAATGAATGAAAAAAAAAAAAACAACGCTTGAGAGAAAAGTTCAAATCCTGCATACTTTCTCACCTCCACACAGCTGGCCGATCACTGCGTGAAGTGGGTGTGAATGGCAGATTGTCAGATTTGGAAAGCAAAACAAAAATTGTCAGACACAGCCCCCTCCTCCCCCCAAATTCTGACGTTGGAAAGGTGTGAGGAAAGGAGGCTTCCGAAGCTATTTGGCCCTCTGACAAGCACTTCTGATGGAGTACACTCGCACCTTAACTGCTAGCCCACCAGGGTGCCACATCAACTCTCCAATTAAAATCCCTTGTGTAAAAATATTAAACAGTTTTAGCAGAAGAGAGGGTGCAATGTTGTACCGAATGTGGGAACCAGAAGGAGAAAAAATTCATATCTCACTGAAAACAGAAGTTGACATGCCTATCATCTCGCCCCACTTTTATCAAATCAATTAGATTTGTTGGATTATTGTGCAAGAGATTAAGAAACAGCAACTTCTGATGTAATTCTATTCCTTTAAATATACAAGGCCATCTTTAGGAAAAGTGAAGCTTTTGAAGCTTTTTTTAGTGAAGCTATAAAATATATAAAAGCCCCTAGTAACCGGTGTACAAGACCCTTTCTGGCCCAGCTGTCCACATGGTCCGCATGGTAGTTGAAGCACGTGTAACAAGTGTATATTAAAAGCAGACCATCCACACTCAACAAGATGCATGCGGGTGCAGTTCCAGTGGATTCTGTTCTGTCCAGTATAAGAAAAAAGCTGCATATTTGTCCAGATATTCTGCTCTTGTGTCAAATTTCCAGTACAATGCCCAGTCTAACCCCTAACCCATATTTCTGCATATGACATACATCTGTAGTCTCCTACAAAACACACCATAATGGCTGCAGTACTGCTGATCACTTAACCACCAACTTTAAAATTTTCTCTCCTCTAGAATTATGAAAAGCTTATAAAAGAAAATCTTGAATCAGCTGACACCTTTATTAGGCCAAAAGACTACCTTACCTATAACTTTCAAAGCTGCAGAGTTGGTTTACAAGGCCCCTGGGGAAGCTAGATTCTTTACATCTTGGTCATGACCCTGTGCCCGTCTTTTTCTACCACCTGCAGCTCCATCCTCATAACAACCTCGTCGTCACACTTTCCGGCCTCGACCACTCTTCCTCCCAGCTTACACTGCAAATGGCAGAATGACCTTGCCTCTACTCCAAGGGCAGCAGTCATGCCGTCTCTTCTGTCAAAGCCTGAGAGCTCAGCGCTACACCTGTTACCCTCAGTTCTACTATATTACCGCCTATTTCAAATAATGCCTGTAGTAGCACTACAATAATCCCCCAGATTATACGTTGTATACAACTAAACAAATAATGCAAAAGCAATAAACTGAGGGAGAACTGATGCCATGGTGCTTTATGCTTCTTTCATTCATTTAAACTCGCCAACAGGTTATTCTAGTATCTGTTATTGATAGTTTATGCTGTGGATAGACAGTCTGCACTCTGCCTCCGCCTGCTTTAAATACAGTACTTTACACTGAAAATTGTGTTCCATAACTGCCCATCCAGTTGGTGTAGTGTCTCATCCACCTCCACACAGTCACAATTCTGTTCACGAGTAAAAGGAGAGTCTTTGCCAACAGATTGGAACACACACACACACACACACACACACACACAGAGGAAAGCTCCTTTCCCTAGTACTTCAACATGCAGGTCTAATTCCAAGAAGAGTCTGTATGCAAGCATTTGGTACTACTTTGGTACTATTTCCTCCCCTTATGAAGAGCTAAAGCCACAACTGACGTGCTTTAAGCATGGTCCAAATGTGAGATTGACAAGTGGCTTCTAGCCCTCTCAGCCAATCTCTACTGACAGTATTCTTATTCAGTAGTAATTCTATAGTTTCTATAGAAAACCATGTCACCAACCCTATTAACCTTATTAGCCACACTGCATTCTATCAACACATACAATATAATATTTTCACAAAAAGCAAACACTGTTTAATAGAGCTGATCTCAGCAACCACATTGATAGATAGATTGATTGATTGATTGACCGTTGATGTCATTTCCAAGCAAATATGGCAAAAAATATCTGGTGTGGTTGCAGCTTCTCAAATGTAAATATTTGCTGATTTTCTTAGTCTTCTAGGGCAGTAACCTGAATGTCTCTTTGTTTTGGGCTGCTGGTTGGACAAAATAAGATATCTGAATGGGTCAACTAACAAGGCAACTTGGGCTTTGGGAAGTTGTGATATCACTATTTCAACAACCAAAGGATTAATCCATTGATTGAGAAAGTAATTGGCAGATTAACTGATAATGAAAATAATGTTTAGTTGCAGCACTACTGTTGTGCATGTATTTGACACACAGTTCAAACAGCAGTAAGCAAGGATTTATAATGTCGGTGGCAGCAACAAGATATATTGGCAATGTTCCGGTATCCTACTGTGAAAATATTTGGCTTTCAAAATCGTAAGTCACATGTGATTTACAACACTGACATAATGTGAGACAGACTCTCTCATCCTCTTCCTTGTTTTTATCTCCTGTCATTGATGTCAAAAGAAAATGAGCACTGTTCCAAAAATTACTACTGACATATTTTATCTCATTAGGTATTGCAGAGTAATTACCACATAAACACACCACTCACTGTTTACTGGAGAAAGCTAAGTCCCAGAAACAGTTGAGTCCCACAAATAAGGAACCTCTGCAAGAATCACAGAAGAGGTTTTGTGAATTATGTGGTACAAGCCCAAAGTGTATTAACTATATTATGTATAAGTAACAGGAGTTTCTGTTGAGGTCACAAGTAACGTGTTCCTAAAGCGAAATATGCTAATTAGAGAACTACAGTTACATAATTAAACCTAAGTTACTATATATCTTCTCCATTTGTCCTACTCTCAGCTCTTCTGCAGCCTCTTCACGGTCAAACTAATATCCCTGTGTAGCCAAGTCAGGAAAAACTTGGCCAAATGTGTTGCACCCATCTGTCATTTTCTCTCATAGTGGAAATCATAGGCTGCATATTAGCTAAAGACAGCGAGCTGTAAAGCAACAAAAATTTCAGAATTTTTACATACGTCTCTTTAATGCCTTTTTGATCGGGTCAAAAGGCATTATGTTGCCTAAACAGAAGCAGCCGTACAACAACAAGTCAATGCCAGGACACAGAAAAGCAATTAAGATGACTTAAGAATTTAATTGGTTTCCATCGTGTGTTTGTGTGGGATGTCGGTAGTAAGCTTGATATGTTTATGCTACTCACAAACTTTGAATTATTTGCTGATATTCTGTTGGAAGCTGAGAACAAAGTACGTCATCCATCACAGTTTTTGTTAAGCAACGTGACTGTTGCTATTAAAACTCCCACACCTGGTTAGGTAATTTGACTAACTGGTAGAGACAGCTTGTAAAAAGGTTTGCTTGCTTGCCAGCCCCACACAGGGCCCAGTTAGAAACCTCTATTTCAGTTTTCATATACCAAAAAGGCAAAGACAAATGAACGTAGCGGAAACACCGTCATATCTTTCAAGTCATCAGGTGACACTCTGGTAAGACTCTTATAAGTGGTTCCCAATCCTGGTCATTGAGCACCCTACTGCTTTTCCCTTCTTACAATCTAATCAGGGATTACCTGATTAACATCTCCAATTCCAGGTGGAAGCTATTTCCTAGCCAGCACTGATACCAGGACTGATAACGGCTGCACTGTATACGATTTAAGAATGGTCAAGCACCAATCCTGAAAAGTAATTTTGCCTGGTTGAAATTATTAATGTTGAGAGCAGTGAAAAGAAAATCTTGAACGTTCTCAAGAGAGCCAATACTGTCTGTTAACAGCTCCTGAATGCTTGGCAGGGTTTGTGGGCTAAAAAGTGAAATGTGTTCCATTAAAGTGAATCAATACACACATTCACAGTGGCCGACGAAATAACGGAAAATGAGACATTGCGCATTACCTGTCATGCAGTCCGATGGGCATCGTCTCCCCTCTGTGTACAGGGTGCTCCATACCCTCGCCAAAACCACACCTCAAAAACAGAAACATGGTACTTTCAACATTTGTATGAAGTCTCTCTTCCAAAAAACAAACATACAATCTCAGCCAAGAAGCAACTGAATAAAGCTCTTACATGTAGACGAGTTTCGATTCAGCACTTGCAAGTCATCTGCATTTTTAACAGAACTTTCTTTTTTTGTTTTACAGTCCACACACTATTTTAGATACAGTTTATTGTCTAATGATGACAATATTACAGTGTTGTAATTGAGAAACCGTTCCCGCACAATTAGTCATGCGTATAAGTTTTCTGAATCCGGTACTCTATCTTCAAAAGACACATGGAAAACAAAATCATTATACTACAGATCACAAGTATTGGTGCCTTCCAAAATTTAAATACACACCTGAGTGCTTATTTTCTGCAACTGAGATGGACAATGAAATAGAAATTAATGGCATAATTTAAACTTTCAGTTTCAAAGTAAGCCTAATAATGGTACCAGACTCCAGTAAATATCAAAAACTTTGCTTTCAAGTTTATCCTGAATGTGTGTGTGTGTTTGACAGACTTTAACTTCAGTTTATGACTCAAGAAGTTTCTTACACTTCCAGCCTGTGGCCTTATTACTTATGAGAGTGGGATAATTTATAGTAATGTGAATATATCTGGTTCATTTTGGATGTAAGGCAAGATGTATGGGCGTTTCTTGACCCCCATCCCCGGCTGAAATGTGACAGTTGCATCATATTTCTAACTTGTTGCTTTATTACACAGAACTAGGCTAATTGAAGCTAAAAATATCTGCAATGTGTGTTACTTAGCAGAACAATCTTCCTCATATTTTGAAATTCAGCCAGCAGTATGTACAAAATAAAAGCGTGTACTAACATTTGTCTCGATTCTTTCAAAAGAGAGGCAACTGGTACACAAGTCAATTTGGATACAGTAAAGTTTCCTCAATAGTTAGTGCTTGGTTCCTGTTGTTATAACACATTAAAGTGACATGATGGAAGTGAAAACTGATGGAGTATCTGCAAAGTGCTGTGCGCTGAGACAGACACGGAGTCGGAGAGGTTAGTCCTTTTAAAGCTAAGTGTGATACATGTGGGGAGAAACTAAGTCCACGGCGAGGTAGCCGACTTGCTTGCTAGCTACGGTTTAAGGCTGTCATCATTTAAAACGTTTATACTTATTTAGCCGGATTAAACAGTTATATTGTCACAAGAGCCAACACTGTCAGGTCGGAGCTTTGCTAATGTTCTGGCCATGTTGCCTCAACACAGTCGTTACATCTCCAGTGGGAACAGGCTAAGGCTAACTAGCCAAGCTAACCCTTTAACGTTAACATTGGCTAGCTTGAAATAACGTTACATCAGGATAGTCGAGTGTGGCTGTCAAGTTGGTTACTGTTAACCACTGTCTGCTCGCTATGTTAGCTTAACTAACAGCGTAAGCGAGCGGGGTCTCAACATGAGTTAGTTGGGTTAGTTATTAGTTAGTCTGGTTGGTTGGTTGGTTTGCCACCACCAACAAATGCCTGTGACTAACTGTCAAACTGGTGTTTGTTTAGCTTAATACACTCTACATGATATTTCAATCACAATACGTATCTTAAATACACTCTGTAAACTTTTAAATAGCAGATTCCATACCTTCAACAGCGAGATAACGTTAACTAGCGTCCTTGTTTTCCTTCCAAGCCCTCAAATCCACTTATACCACTGGAGCCTCCTTCCTCGTTTTATCCAATGGAGTCGTCGCTTACTAGGAGAGCTGGAGCATCCAAACTTTCCATTGGTGGAAGAGTATGGCAATCTTTTCTCATTGGCTCAAAACTTCCGTTACTAAATAAAGTGGTTCCAAAGGGGAGTCGTCTTTCTTTGAAGCCTGAAACAAATGTCTCTATTGCTTTGCTCTGAAAGGATTAATTATTGTCATTTTAGAGTGTGTCCGAGAAAAACTGTAGGCTCCCTGTTGCAAGTATGAACTTAAAGGGAATATCACTAATTCTAGAAATTATTGTAAAAAGGACACACACAGTGCAGTTGATGTGTGTGGGCATGTGGTAATTTTGCACAAAAGCAGAAGTATGGTTTTTTTGGGGGGGTTAATATTAGAGTGACTGAAGCGGAAATTTCAATATGAGGCGATGAGAGGGTATACTTGTGGAAGCTGTTTGTTTTTACAGTAACAGCAGAGATGCAGTGGATGTGGTTGCTGGCTATATCAGAATCATATTTACTGCCAAGTAGGTTTTCACATACAAGGAATTTGTCTTGGTATGTTGGTGCATGACAGTAAACATGGTAAGTAAAAAAATATAATATAAGAAACGGTGAAAGCAAGTCAGAAAAATAAATTAAATATAAAATAGACAAATAAAAAATAAACAAATATTATAAAATAGAGATAAAGACAATATGTACACTATGACTATGAAAGAACTGTACAGTTTGTGCAGTAATGTGCAATAATATTTGGTGGGATTTGCTGAAGTTCACAGTAAATAAGTAAGTTGAGGATGGAATAAAGAATATTTGCAATGTACAAGATAAAGTCCAAAAAATGTTGCAGTCAATCTACATTACTAATGATCTACAATGCAATCAAAGAAATGTGTCATAATAACTCACTTTCCCCTCCTCTTGCTATTATCAGAACAAGTGCAGACACTTCTCTTTTTTTCTCTTTCTCTCAAATTCAAGTTAAAATTTTTCATTATTGGCATGACCATAATAAAGTACAGTATTGCCAAAGCAGGTTCTTTAATTATGGTATTCTCTCTCTCTCTCTCTCTCTCTCTCTCCCACACACACACAAACACACACATCCTCCTCATCTCCACACTCAGAAGCTTCTTCAACAAAGGAAAACAAACTAAATGTAGCACAAAGCAAAACAATAACCTGAAATAGGCTCCACAGCTCCACAGAGCCTCAGCGTTAAATCTCTGTGGATTACATCACTAAAAATGACCCCCTTTCACATTGCTTAGTCACTTTATTCATCATTCCTATATAATTATTGCAGAGTCCAGGTTTAATGTTACAAGTGAATGGCTGACAGTTTGTGTTCTCCACCTCACACTGCCGTAAAGCAGATAATCCCCCCAAGTGGGACTTGCTCCCCAAATGTACAACTTGATGTGCTTACATGTGTCTCAATACACAGATTTATCAAGTTACACTTAACTAAACATAATTGATTGATGCCACGCTAGAATAGTACAGTACGCCGCCAATTTAAGGGTTATTTTTCAGATTTCAGATTCAGATAGCCTTGAGGTATCATATTGGACACATTCACAAAAATGACAAAACTGTTTTAGGGCACAGAAATAATGCTTATTTATTTCACAATGCGCAATATTTCACTTTAAATGTTGTTTAATGCTGAAGAAGTGTCCAGATCAGTAGATCATTAGACACACATTACTGTAAATCTCAGCATATTGTTGTTATTATTATTTGATAGGTTTACTTTTTTATATACAAAAGATTAAGAAAAGATCAAGAGTCAAACCTACATTAGAAAATCTATTAAGTGAATTGTTAAATGTTCAATACTAAAGCCGACACCTCAAAATGCAATTATGATGCAAAACACACTGTGAGTTTTGAGTTTAGTTACCAACATTTAAACGTGTTTGAGGATAATTAAATGTTGATAGCTTAAAGCATGACAGTGATTATTTTTGCAATTAATATCAGATCCATGCTTGATAGCATTAATGCAACCACAGTCTCCAATTACAACGTGACCAAAACAAAATAATGTATGCATTCATTAAAATGCATTGAAAGGCTCTTTCAATAATCACTCATCTACCACCTCCACCTTTTTGTCCTCTCAAATCATCAGTTAAATTGCAAGCTCATTATTAATCAACTGATGCATTGATGTGGAACAACGAGTGCTTTGGAACAGGCCTCAAATTCAGTGTTAATTTTGTTTTTTCTGAACCGTTGGCTGCTCTACAGTTCTAAGTGCCTGCCTTCGTCATGTGTGAATGAATGGGACCTGCAGCTGTTAATTTATGTACATGTTTTACCAACCAATTCTCACCTCATGCACTGCGCTGGCAGTTAAAGAAGCATCCAACTGATAGACAGTACCATGTAATTACATTTTCTAGTATGATTAAAGTTTATAATTAAAGATTCATACATTCCATTGATTATCACTGTGAGTGGCCCTTGAGTTACAAAGGTACAAGGAGCAGAAAGAAGAAGAATAAAGCTTTGTACTATTAAGTATGTAAGGTTTTTTTTTAGACAAGATCGGCTGAATGTGACAGATATGAGAAGCTTTATTGTAACATGAAGTAATACATAACCAGTGCAAGGTCCGAGAAAAATCAAGGAAGAAATATTTACATA
This sequence comes from Oplegnathus fasciatus, assembly GCA_003416845.1. NCBI lineage: Eukaryota > Metazoa > Chordata > Actinopteri > Centrarchiformes > Oplegnathidae > Oplegnathus > Oplegnathus fasciatus. Next base: position 86,032 of record NTHP01000641.1, read on the forward strand.
AGGAAAAGAGGTATAGAGTAGTGGATAAGAGTGGACTAATGAGGGTATGGTAGATAGATAGATAGATAGATAGATAGATAGATAGATAGATAGATAGATAGATAGATAGATAGATAGTACTGAGAAAGTTAGTTTAAAAGGCAAAAGGATGGGTAAGGATGAGAAGACGTACGCAGGCTTTTGTTCCACCTGCTGCACTGTGTTTGAGGTAATTTAGAGACATTGTTAACGTGACACAGACTGTCCACCAGAGAGCACTGAAAAGTTGAATTTTTCAACTGTAAAATGTCCTGGTCAGTATAGCCTACATTATCTTGGCCACACTTCTTTATTAACCAAATTTAAGACATTCTTGTAAAAAATGTTTTTTTCTTATGTAAAAAAACTATGTTAAAATGTATTTATGCTAAAAGAAAACAGTTCACATATTGTTATTGCATTTCATTCTCAAATACCTTTATTAACCTGTCAACCTCACCAACCTTTACATTACAGTTACACCTGTCTACCACAATATTATATTATATTCAGTTTTATATATATCATATTTTATTCCTATATTTTAACTTCTGCACTATTTTATGTCTATATTCCTCATTCTTACCTGTGTGATTTTCTTTTTAGACATACAGTATTTGTATGAGCATTGGTGGAGGGAGCCTGGGAACTCATTGCCAACTTCACTGTAATTGTTGTACATATGACAATAAAGAACTTCATTAACGAGGCTCTTGGCTGCACTGATTTCAGTGATTATCTGCTACTATCTTGGATAATGATGGTTATATACCTCGCCATACTTGTTGATATATTTTTGTTATACATTATACTGTACCATAAGATACCATATTATATTTGATACTCTATTCTCTTCTGTGTTTTATTGCTGTACTATACTACATATTATGTTAATATGTACAGACAGGTGACAAATTAAAGGAAAAACCTGAATAAATGAGTGGAGAAAAATAACGAATGCAGATGCTTCCATAGGGCACGAGGGGTCACTGAGTGATGTGAATCATATGCTATGGCCTTCGCAGTCACCAGATCTCAACCCAATTGAACACCTATGGGAGACTTTGGACTGACGTGTTAGACAGCAATCTCCACCACCATCATCAAATCACCAAATGAGGGAATATCTTTTGGAAGAATGGTGTTCATCCCTCCAGTAGAGCTCAGAGACTTGGAGAATCAATGCCAAGGAGCATTGAAGCTGTTCTGGTGGCACGTGGTGGCCCAACTCCTTACTGAGACACTTTATGTTGGTTTTTCCTTTAATTTGTCACCTGTCTGTAGTTTACAGTAATATACTGCATATTATACTATATCATTCACTATGTTATACTATATACTGCCATATCGCTGTACTATATTGTATATACTGTAATATATTGTTGTATTACACTATTATGTCATACTACACTATATCACTACGCTTCACCTTATACTATGTCTCATATCCCATATTATACCATAATAATAATTATACTATATTGTGTTAATATGTTACTTTGAATCATTTTTTGCACCATATTCTATTTATTAATATAGACAAACACCAAGTACCATTACTTAATCATATCATATATTAGCCTGGTTAACACTGTTTACATAGACTTGTTGAGTCTGCTGCTATTAATCACACTACTGTCATTTTACCATGTCATTTTGTCTCTAAATGCTTGTGTATAGTTTCTATTTTTCATTCTATTCTTATTGTTTATTTTTGTTACTTCTATACTTATCTGTATTTATTTCTGTCCTGTACTGCTGCAACAACCGAATTTCCCCGCTGGGGATCAATAAAGGTGTATCTTATCTTATCTTATCTTATCTTATCTTATCTTATCTTATCTTATCTTATCTTACAATGTTTTGCCAGACTTTGAAAAATAGCTACTGTTGCTAGTGTATTCTTTAGATGTAACAAAAATCTCCCCACTAATACTCTCTACTCAGCATCCCATACCACATGGCAACCCATCCCTGGTTTTCCTCTTGCATGCTGTTCTTCATTCAGTCCAGCAGTGGGCAGTAGTGTGTAGACATCATCCCCAACTGTCATAACAGTGACGTAGAAGAAGATCTCGCCCGTGCCCCGCCCTTTGACTCACCTCCTTCAGATGTGGTTTTTGTGTTTCTGGTTTGTTTATGACGCGGCTCACTGGCTCCGTTAGCCTGACAGCTGACCAAGTGTACGCTGTTGTAAAAAAAACGCGCTTTTTTTGCTGTCTGCTTCCATGGGAGATGCTGTGCTGTGAACGAGACAGCTTTAAAAGAGCATAGAAAGCTAGTTAGCGGTAGGCGTTCGTCAGTCGTGCGACCAGATTACATTTGTTAGCCTAGCATTTGGCTAGCGTACTGTAACGTTATGACGTGACGTTGGACAGGAAAGTGGTTGTTTGACGACGCCTGGGCCGACACTCTTAAATTATAACATAAATATCGAGAAGGCAGTGTATAGACAGGGACAAGCGCATGTGTTTAACACTTCCACTCGCAGGTTAGGCTTTTAGACAGCTGCCTGGCGACTAACTTTGACTAGCTTAGCGAGCTAAATTCATGTTAGCATGGCGTCAGATACAAGTGACACGGAGGAATTCTATGATGCTCCTGAGGACGTTAATTTTACTCCATCTCCAAAAGTGTAAGGAAACACATTTTTATACTATTACATTTGATAAGAGTGACTGATGCACTCGTTTTCATCTCATGTGCCTCAACTTAAAAGTATCTATCCAACTTGCTCATGACAGCTAACGTTAAATTTTCTATTTTTTTAATTGACAACGTTAATTGAGCTGCTTCAGAGACAAGTCTCGAGTCAGGTGCACATTACTGTCCAGTTAAGTTTGTATTTAAACCATTAAAATGTGTTGTATAGTATACAGTACTGTTCACCAGCTGTCTGCTGCTACTGCAGGGAGAGTCTACTCCAACACACCAGTCACATGATGTTATTCCTGAGATCAAATCGATACTTTCCATTTAAAGACATTGTTTATTGTAACAGCAAAAGTATGTTACTGGCTCTTATTGTTGGAGCTTGGGGTTTAGGCTGGTGGGCACAGCGACTAAAGTCAAGATTAAGCAGGAAACATCGCCATGTTGTCAAAGTAATGTTTGGGAATGCTACCAGTTTATGGTGGATTTAAGTAAATTGCATCAAGATTTAACTGCTACTCTGCCTCTTGGACTTTGTTTTGTCCATTTTACATCATGACCAAGTGGCTGGTGCGTATTTATTTTTCATAGTAAATATGCATAGTGGAGGCCACTGTGTAAACATCAATGCAATACACTGGTTTCACATGCATCATAATAATGATGGTATTAGTTTGAAACCAAATTTCTGGACATTTTGCCTGTATCTGATTGCTCTTTTTACTGATGACCAAGTTTAGAAACCACGGGACATTTTAGCAGGATCTGGTTGCTTTTTCTAACAGTTGATCAAGTTATATTTACTAAACAACGTTCGACACACTACTGAATCAAAGACCATCTTTGTCTGCTTTCAGACTTAAGCATTTGTTAGCAACCACATCCAGAAGGTTTTGTTTAATGATAGAAGAGGTTTGAAAATCTGTTCTTCATTTTGGGATCAAAGAGTCATCATTCACTCACATGAATTGAACTGCTCAACTGCTATTATAAAATAATAACAAATTTGGTTACAGATTAAATTTGTTTTAGGAGGTTGCATTTTAGACTTTGACTTTCATTGCATTTTTGAACTGTATCCCCTTTGTGTCATTTAGGTCACCTGCAAAGTTTGTCATTCCTTCGCCTCAGGTATGTTTGTCTAAACCCAGCCACTGTTGAAACAAGGCACACAGTTTTAATGTTAGCAAGGCTTGAAAATGAAGTGGAGGTAACTAATACAAAGAGTTGGTGTTCAGTTAGACTTGATCATATTGGTATTCTTTCAAATTCTTTATTGAATCATTGAGGTAGTTTGTTACTAGATATTTTTGCTTTTTGTTGTTATTTAGCAAAATGACTACCTGTTTGTTTAGTACTTTGCTCTTTGCTAGTTAAAAAAAAAAAAGTTCATCAGACTTGGACCTTAATGAATTGGGGTATTTTACCAGTTTTAGATATCAATGGCTACTGGAGCTGAGCCCAACTAAAACAATACACTATTCTAACATGAAGTGTTTAACTATCAAGAGGTGACTGCAGTGTTTATAGTAGTTCTCCTTGAAGTTGCGCCTACCTTAAGTGACTTCAAGGTAAGCTATTGGGTCCCTGTGTGAAAACATTAACACAACCTGTTTAGTAATGAGTCATTGACTGACAATATTCAACCCAAGCCATTATGCCTGCCTCCTACAGTGCTTATCTGGTGCCTCCTTCCTGACAGCTAGAAAAATGGAAATGAAATGTAAATGAATCATCTGGCCTTGTTGCTCTGCCTGCCCTTCCCACGCAGACAGTTACAACTGTTTAAAATTTAAATTACGCTTGCTCACGAGAGACTGCAAATAAGGACTACTTTAACTGCAACACATTACTGGAATTACTAATATTGGCACGGACCCAGGAGTGAACTTTGCTCACAGACCAGCATTAGCCCTGCACCTCAAATCAGGAAAGTTTACTGAAAACATTGATTTTGCAGCAAAGGAGATTGCATCATGGAACAGTGTTTCATGCATGGATAAAATCAGAGCAAAGACCCCGGAATTGACTTAAGTGTCAGACACAGTGTTTACCCTCATGGCAAGCAGTCTGCGTCAAATGAAAAGAGGACAATTAAAAGTTAACTGGATGAGAGAACTTCATCTTAAAGAAATGTGCTCTTTAATCGTGTATTTCTTTAATTACGTATCAATATTTAGGATTAGAATAATAGGATTCCCTCAGTCTGGATGTGCTTGATGAGCCTTGATGTAAATCAAAGCTGGCATGTGACCTGTTATTTCCTATATGTATATTGTAGGTAAAATTGCTTTTTTATCGTTCTCTGAACAGCTTTCACATAGATCAGTAAACGCTGCACAAGATGGGAGCTGCGGAGTGGCCGCATCTGAGACTCAGCAAGATGATTCCCTACTGGTATGGTTTTCTCTATTGCACATTGTCCCACACAAGATGACTCTGGTAAAATGGAAAGAGAAAGGATCTTTATCAAAATATTGGGGTTTCATCATATTCTCATATTTTTATTTTGGATAAGGAAAGTGTAAGTTAATATGGATCTCACAGATGTCAACTTCAGCCAATATCTATGATGAAATGTTTTAGAAATGGCATATCCTGTGTGTACTTTGCTGTACCATCCAGGATTTTATGTGGGTATCACTCTAGCTGTGTGTTTCTGTTTTGTGTTAACTACTGTGAAAGGAAAGAAAGAAAAGGTACATGAACAGACAATACTATATTTCTGTTGTGGTTGAGCTGGACATAGGAACTTGCTTTATAGTTGCAGTATTTTTAAATGAACTAACTGTTATTTTCTCTTCATCATAGATCATTGATAGCATCATTGAGGAGAGTCAAAAGGGAAGCGGTGGCGATGTTGGTGAGGTGGCTCAGCTGTTAGATCAGCTACATGTTGATGTAAGAGCAGAACCCGAGCCAAAGGAAGAGAATGATGCTCAGGAAGTTCCTGTGGAGTTAGCAGCACCAGCTCTCGAACCTCAGCTTGTCGAGAGGCCAGAAGAACAACAGGAAAGTGCAGCAACAAATGGAGCATGCTCTATACCTGCCATTGAACCCACAGATCTCCCAGGGCCATTAGCTGGGTCACAAGAAGGTGTTCAGCCCCCAGACATCACCAGCACTGTAGGACAGAGTCAGCCTGATGGGGGTGTTGTGGTTGCAGAAGGGGAGCAGGAGCAGAGACCTGCAGATATCTTAGACCAGGTCCCGTTCACAGACAGGTCGGCTGACTCTGACTCCTCTGGGCCTATGAAACCCCCACGGCAATTCACAGTGGAACCAGACATTGTAGCCAGCACCAAGAAGCCTCCTCCCTCACGCCCACCCCCTCCTAGTGGAGGTCCTCCACCGAGACCGCCTCCACCATCTTGGCAGAGTCTACCCTCCAAGAAATCTCAGGAGTGTCTGAGGCCAAGTGGACTGGAAGGTAGACAAAAAACGTGCACAGTTAATGGCACTTAAGTGTTACATTCATCCAAAGTGTGTTTTGAAATGTTGAACTCAACCTTTAAGACATCACTGGATTAGTAGCTGTTTTAAAGTGTTTTACATTGCTGTAAAGTACGGCCTTTAGAGCAGTAGCTTTTTCCAAGTCCTAGTTTTGTGAGCATAGGCCCAGAAGTTTGCTCGCACTGGACCTTGCAAAGCATGAGTGAATGAATGAATGACAGGCCTGCAGGCACCAAGTGTGAATAGTGTTTTAGATTTTAGACAGAAATATAGCAAGTGGACAGAAGGTATGGCTTTCTAGCTAACCCTTTTGCTAAACATTTCCCAAATGTCTTTCTCGATTATTATCCTTTATCCTCTGCACACCTATTAACACATATAACACACACACATTATGTTCTATTGTATGATGGTCCAGTGTCCGTGGTCAGTCCAATCAGCAGCGATGCCCTGGAGCCATCCGGCCTGGTGTCTCCTAGCAGCACAGTGAGGAGTCTAACCAAAGAGCTGCAGCATTCCTTGGATCTGGCCAGTGCCACCAGTGGGGACAAGGTGGTGACAGCACAGGTCAGTGAGGCTGCAGACCTGACTTCTTTTTGGTGCTCATCCAGAGCTGCTCAAAAATGAAACTATATATGGTGTAGCAGTTTGCTTATTGCACTATTGCTTGCTTTGTTTTTGTAGGAAAATGAGGATGAACAGGCCTCATCTCAGAGTGGAGGACAAACTCCAGGCCCTCAGCGTCCACGTTCCAACTCTGGTAGAGAACTGACAGATGAAGTAAGAGTCCCTCTGCATTTGTTTTTATTGCCTTTATTCAGCTTGAATCCAGGCTTCCACCAAGCTTCTATGCACCAAATGTGTACTTGTGTGTTATCTTAAAACAGGAAATCCTGGCCAGTGTGATGATCAAGAATTTGGACACTGGGGAAGAGATCCCTCTAATCCAGGCAGAAGAGAAACTTCCTGCAGGGATTAACCCCCTCACTCTGCACATCATGAGAAGGACCAAGGAGTACATTACGTAAGCAGAAAATGAATTTTCCGTGCTAGCTGCAGTATTGTGAAATGTGATTGGTGCACAGAGCCAGTATAATATATGTATCTTTCTCAACACTGTCCTATATATTATCCATTTTGTGAGAAACAGTGTGTTTTGAAGGCCTCATTGCTAACGTGCAACAGCAACTCAGATTCACACAATGAAAACAAAAGTAATGTACACAAAAAAGAGCCACAAGTTGGAATAATTTATTATTGGTCATTCATTTCAAATTATCGAAGCAACAGGCATTTTGGAGTATTACAACATACTGTACAAAACGCAAAAGTCAAAGGTGGAAAGAGTATACTGAATCTACTTGACCATCCACTCAAGCTTCCAGGAAAAAGCTTTTTTCCTGGCAAGAGAATATGCTTGTTACTGTGGGCAGCATCGGCAGTGTTGGCTGTGTTCTTTTCTTTGAAGAGTTTGCACATGTACATTTGCAACATTTTCCCACAGTGAAAAGCTTTTTTTAAAGCGTAATCATGTAAAAACAAATGGTACATTTTGTAGAGGAAGTTGATCTGTTCTATTTTTTCCTCGCAGGAATGATGCAGCACAGTCAGATGATGATGACAAGTCTCAGGCTCCACTGGCAGACACAGATGGAGGAAAACTGAAACAGAAAACGTAAGAATTAGTGACTTCTCTGTAGCCTGTTGCTGGAATTGATTGAAATTGTCTTTCCCTCCTCACAACATGATCAAATATAGAACATGACCATTTGTTGTCCCTTATTTCTAACCAGAACCCAGTTTAAAAAATTCCTGGGCAAATCTGTGAAGAAGGCCAAGCATCTCGCTGAGGAATATGGAGAGAAGGCAGTCAACAAAGTGAAAAGTGTGCGTGATGAAGGTAAAAGAAAACAGTAATTTATAACAGTAATTTGAAGCATTTGTGCAGATGGTTGGATTTCAGGAAAACACTTTAAATGTAGCCGTGTATGTTTTGATGTGGGAAAAGTGCCTAAATTGTTAATATACTTCTTTGAGTCACATTTTACAGTACGTTGTGGTTAGCTTCTATTGATAAGTGGAAGTACAACAAGATGCAGAGCACAGATAAGTGCAGGCAATGGAAGTGATTTGGTTGAGATTGCAATTTGTAAATGGATGTGGGCACTGAGGATATTACAGGACAAATAGATGAATTCTAACTTCTCACTGTCATAACCATAAATGGCAGCAGTAAAATAAATGCACTTCTGAATCATCAAAACCCACAAATCAATAAAAATCAGTAAACATTGTTATACCAATAATGCAGATCTTTTATTTTCCTGTTCTTGGTGAACTTCTGTTGTTGTCTTTTAGCTACATATATTCACAATGTGGGTATTTATCAAACAATTTCCCAATGAGTTAAAAAGATTTGACATAGTTCCCTGAGAAATGTTTCACTGTTGAACGTGTGCCTATTAGATCTAGAACAAGCTCTACATGATCATGAAAACTAACTGCTAATACAGAAATTCAGAGTGTACGTTCATTTTAAAGGATTTGTTAATGCCAGAGCATGCTTGTGAAATATTAATGCTCCTTCTGCTGCAAAGGTTTTGATCATTTCAGTGATGCTTTTTGTTTTGGGTGGGCTCAGTGTTCCATACAGATCAAGATGATCCGTCATCAAGTGACGATGAGGGCATGCCTTACACCAGGCCTGCCAAGTTCAAGGCAGCACACAGCTTCAAGGGTCCCTTTGACTTTGATCAGATCAAGGTTGTGCAGGACCTGAGTGGAGAGCACATGGTAAGAGGATCTTAGTTTTTATTAATTAAGAGAAGACGTGCAATAATGAATGCTTGTATTACAGCATGTTTGTCTTTTCCTCAGGGGGCCGTTTGGACGATGAAGTTCTCTCACTGTGGGAGGCTGCTGGCAACCGCAGGACAAGATAATGTGGTTCGCATCTGGGTCTTGAAGACTGCCTTTGACTACTTCAATAACATGAGATTAAAGTACAACACTGAAGGTAACCTCATGAGCATCTTATGTTTTTTGTTGTATGATGATTGATTGTTTTAATTTAGATGCTCAGCTTTGGCTGCAATAAGATTCTTTTTCTTTTGTTTTCCAGGTCGAGTTTCACCTTCTCCTTCTCAGGAAAGTTTATGCTCCTCTAAATCTGATGATCCCGGGGTGAGTGAAGTTAATAACATCTTTTGATTTGTGGGACATCTGATGTTTCCAGTAATATTGTAAGAACTGGATAGTTTTAAGCAATTTTAGTAATAGTGCGAGTATTGCAATGTTGTGTATTTTACAGTCCTGAGACTCTGTTTTCCTAACAGATTGTACTCTCATCCTAGGCAAGTTGTGTTCCAGAGGACCCAGAGACAGAAGATAGAAATGCCCCCTTCCGCCAAGTCCCCTTCTGCAAGTATAAAGGTCATACAGCTGATCTGTTGGACTTGTCCTGGTCAAAGGTGATGTCTTACTGCCCTCTCTTTTTCATTTTATCCCTCCTCTTCAAACATTTTGGACACTCTCAGTACTGGTTTTATCTCCTCTGACTTTTTCCATTTTTTGTATCAATCTAGAACTTTTTCCTACTCTCCTCTTCCATGGACAAAACAGTCAGATTGTGGCACATATCCAGGAGAGAGTGTCTCTGCTGCTTTCAGCACATTGATTTTGTCACAGCCATTGCTTTCCACCCCAGAGTAAGTTGAGTCACCTTGCATTACTTCTCTCAGCACAAATCACACATCTATTAATTTTGGCTCCCAGAGAGTATATTTGTAGTAACACTTTCTTCTTGTTTCCCAGGATGACAGGTACTTTTTAAGTGGCTCTCTGGATGGAAAGCTACGGCTCTGGAACATTCCAGACAAGAAGGTGGCGCTGTGGAATGAGGTGGACGGACAAACACGCCTCATCACTGCAGCTAATTTCTGCCAAAATGGAAAGTATGCCGTCATCGGTACCTACGATGGCCGATGCATCTTCTATGACACCGAGGTACCCAGCTGAGCTACTTTTTTTTTTTGCTAATACTTGGTTTCACTGTGTCCTTAATATCAGTTTTTGTCATGATAATATTAATTCCAGGTCAAACCAAATGTATTCCTCTGTTTGTACATTCCTTAGCGTCTGAAATACCACACTCAAATTCATGTGAGGTCCACCAGAGGCAGGAACAAAGTTGGACGCAAAATCACTGGCATTGAACCTCTACCTGGAGAGAATAAGGTAACATCTGATCTCCACTACAAATACATTACAGTACGTTTGATGTCCCGATAATGAGGCATGTCTGTCAGACTTGTTGAATGACAAATTCCCTCTTTTTCCTTCCACCGATAGATTTTGGTGACCTCAAACGATTCCCGCATTCGCCTTTATGACCTGAGGGACTTGTCTTTATCCATGAAATACAAAGGTTATGTCAACAGCAGCAGCCAGATCAAGGCGAGCTTCAGGTGAGGATGGGTCCCTTTCATGTAGTTTTGACTTGAGCATTTTGAAGTAGCATTCGTAAGTTTGACAAATCCCTCTCCATGAACTACAGTTGAAAGTAGTGATATTGCCTGCTTGCTGCCTCTAAACTCTGCTTCTCATAAATTGTTTTTTGCCAGTTTCCACTGTTAAACGGGCAAAGGCTCTTTTAAATATTGACCTTCTTATTGTAAAATTTGCCACCATTAAGCACACAAAGTCTTGTTTATGTGTTTCATTGCACCTTGAATGCAAAAACTGACTTACTATGGGATCATCTTCCTACAGTCATGACTACTCCTTCATAGTCAGTGGCTCAGAAGATAAGTATGTGTACATCTGGAGCACCTACCACGACCTGAGCAAATTCACATCAGTACGACGGGACCGCAATGACTTCTGGGAAGGGATTAAAGGTAACTGCTCTGTGTTGAATGACAAACTTAATTTTAATATAACTACCTGTCTAATTAATAAGTTCCCTTTGATTGAACTGACACTAAAGCTTTACTTATCTTTCAGCACACAATGCAGTGGTCACCTCAGCGATTTTTGCACCCCATCCAGGCCTTATTGTTCCACAAGAAACTGGAGCAGAGAAACCAGAAGCCGAGTGTAAGAGTCTGGACTCCACAGACTCTGAAACGATACCCTCAGGTATGTTTGCTTGAATTCATTCACGGACAGATTTCATGACATGAAGACTGCCATATCAGTGCTATAAAACAGTATTGTCCTTTGCAGGAGCCCTAAAGACAGATCACACAGAGGTTCTACTCTCCGCTGACTTCACTGGAGCCATCAAGGTTTTCATCAATGTAAAAAAGTACTGAGCACTTCAGTGGTTCCCAGCTCCTCACAGTCAGACCTGTCTGTCGGAGATCAGTCCTAAAGATGAAGGACAGCCCGTCAGGGGGCCATCTAACGTCACCCAACTACCTAATGGTTATTGCTCTGAGACAAAGAGCTGTCTGTAGCTATTTCGGGAGAACAGGGACCCTAAAATGGAAGACGAGGGAATGGGTGGAAGAAATGGACTTAACAAAACAGACAAGGTGTGATTTCCTGTCACATTTCTATTTTTTATCTTTAATACCAAGCAACTGTGAATGGTTTGGCATTGAGAAAAGAAAAAAAAAAGAGCCGGAAATGCCAAGCGTGTGTGGTTTGAGCAGAAACTACATCTGTTCAGATATGTATGCTTAATTTACAGCTGTATGGTCAAGACTGAGTATAGCTAGAAGGCTATTTGTTAACAATATGAGCACCTTACTAGTTTCTTTTGCTCTCACATTTCAGAAAAGTTAATTCCTAAGAAGTGCAAGACACTGTCCTAATGTCAGTCACAAGTTTTACTGTGTCTTGTGTGAAGAGATGTAACCATTTGTCTTGAAAGCAAGGTGGTTTGACATGTCATTTACAAATTGTTTGTGCCTAAGAAATCTAGATGGCTTTTCTAAATTCAACTTCTCAAGCTTTCCTCTAAAATATATCGAACATTTCAGCGGATGACAGCAAATCTGCGGCATCTGTATACGGTTACTAATGATTAGGGCTGGGTATCTTTTAATTTTTTCAGTCACAATACTGGCTCTTAAGTACTTTTGATAAATGTTTTTGTTCAATGAAAGCACATTTCATTATATAAAATAGTACTGTAAATTTAGTAACATTGCATACTTAACTGCTTTTGTAAACAGAACCAAATGCTCTATTAATTTCCTCAATAAAAATCCCCACAAACTTGAAGAATGCTTGTTGATAACCTTTTTTATCCTTGAAAAATCAAATCAAAGCCAACAATTCAGTAGAGTAGTAATAAAACTATTTGGATACCTGGCCCTACCAATCATGTCCTCCACACACACATTCATCACCAACAGTGATTTATTTAGTGTCAGAACTTTGCAGCAACATTTCTGGTTATCATTTTAAAAACAAACATTAAAACAAAAATATATATAATTAGTTACAGTGTTCAAACTTCATCATACAAAAGAGTGCTGAATCTTGCATGGATAGTGTAAGCTGGGACCAAGAGAACGGACATGTTGGCCTGTTTCAAGAGCACTGCAGGAGTGTGTTGTATAACCCATGGACACCAGCAGGCTAATGGATGCCACGGTCCAGAGTTGAGAGTCAATGTTTGCTCTTCTTTGTCTTCTTGTGGGAGCGATGTGGCGACCGTGACCTGGATTTCCCTGCCTTCCGGTCTGGAGATGGTGATCTGGAACGTTTGGACCATTTGGGAGACCTTGTCCTGTTAAATGGGCAGAACATAGATTAACTTCAAGAACAACAATCAGGATGAATGCATTGGTACACAACAAAAACATCTCACAGCACTTGCTTTAAAGGAGAGATGCTCCTCGATTTCCGGGTCTGGTCTTCAGGATCTCTACTCCATCCTCGTCTTCTCTCCCCGTCTTCACTTCTTTTGCTCCTTTCTTTGTCCCTTCTGTCATCCTTTGACTTGTCTTTAGACTTTGATGTCAATCTCTCATTCTTTTCTTCATCTTTTTCAAACTCCTACAGCAGACAGAATAAAATATCCCAATGAAGTCAGATACAGGCTTCTATGTCTTTCCCTGTTAAGATGCAAACACATCAAGGAACTGGCTTGAAATACACAAACCCACTCATTTATGCCTAATAGCCCGCAGGTTCTCCACAAGGGGGAGCTGTTTGGTCAATGTCGGACCAGTTCAACACCTGCTAAACTGTTCCACAGTAGTAGAAAATAACAGGATTTCAGACCTGCAGATGCATACAAATCAATGTTGACACCTACAGGTACAGAAAGCATTAGCTTTTTAAAGATGTTTCCTGTGTGTGTGGCGAAGAATATTACTGTGTCAAAACTGTAGCATCCTAATTCTTTCAGTGAAACCACTATGTTGCCACAGTAGAGATGTCAATCCTGGCATGGCTAACCTCTGTAGTTTTTTCTTTAGACAAAGTTCTCCAAACTAACAACAGAAAGAAAACATACTACTTGGAGCAGTGTAAACTCTGTTCTTACTTTAGTATTCAACAGAGACTGCGCTACAATGAACAAAGTGTCAATTTTTGTCTAACTTGTAAAATACAAACAACAGCTAGAAAAAAAACTGTAGCTAGACTTCCATCCCTGTAGATAGTGAACATTGGGCTAAATCTGCAGATCTGAAACTGCTTGCCCTGAGGCTCTGCAGTTGCACATCGGTCGTGTCTCATTTTGAGTGCTTTGCATCAGTAACACTGTTTTTTTTACTGTGCCAATTGACTCGTTTCATAGTCTAATTTTAATGTACTAATATGAAAGAACTTTTGTAAATTTTGCCCCATACTGTTCACGATTAAAGAAATATTTCTATTACACATCAGTGATGGTTGCATTTTTGCTTTAAAGACCCCTCACAGCAGAATAAACACCGGGTGTAAATCATAACTGTAATTAACTGCCATGATAATTCAGGATATTCTATTTAAGAGTAAAATAAATACAAGCTACACTTAGAAACTGTCCAGTAGCCCACCTTCTGTAGCAGTTTGTTCCTGTAGTGCTCCACTTGTTGTTGAATGCTCATTCCAGACTTCCTCGGCCTATTGCCAGATTCCAGCTCATCTTGGGTCTTCATAACCTTCACCTGTGTCAGACACATCTAATCAGTTCTACATATTTATTAACCATAATTTGACCGATTTTCAAATGGTTGAAAATGCTACCAGAGGGAGGCAGTAAATTGGTGTAAGGGAATTAGAATATGCTAATACAGCTATGGCTCCAACTGTTCTATTCAACAACTGATGATGCATAAAAATCACAAGAAAACTATATTTCAACAGCGTCTTCATTACCAAATTAAATACTATATTTTAACAGGATATTGTCGTGGACATGGCATGAGGTGTGACTTTTAAAAGTGGATGGGTTGAACTACAGCAAATAATACAGGATGACAGCCACAGTGTTTCTATAAAAGCAAAGACTGCTTTCAGCGAGTCTACCCATTTAAAAAAAGAAATGCACTTGCCTCCAGCTCTCTCAACCTTTTCCTTTTGCTCTCAGACATTTGAAAACTTCTGAGGGTGCTCTGGAAGTCCGCACTGTCATATTTGGACAAACTGCAGGAGTCATCACTGCTGTCACTCTGCGAGTCCCCGTCTCCATCCTGTGAGTTGACACTGTCACCAGGAGGGAGAGGAGAACAATACATTTCCAAAACATTTGACTGTTTATGTATACTGTGCACGTATCGATACCAACCACAGAGGCCTTACCTTACATTCACTTCATCTTCACTGTCTTGCTCCACCACTGTGTCCCACTTAGACTCAGTCTTGGCTTAGAGAGAAAGGAGAAAGATGAGCAGGATCATGGGGGGAAGATTGATATGATACAGAGTGCATCTTGACTTGTGTTACCTTGAGAAAATGTCCCAGTATCACCTGTCTTCTCCCACTTAGACAAAGGCACTCTGGAGAGAGGAACATTGCTCTCATCCACTAAAGAAAAAAAGAGACAGCTGAGTCAGAACAGGCATCAAGTAAATGCTTTGAGTCACACCATTTATGTTTGCTATTTAATGAAGTTGATGACTTTATGAATCCCTGTAGGAAAATTCTGCATTTACATGCCCCGTTCTCACTGAGATCAGAGTGAAAAACGTGCTGTTGATATGTGGTGGACTCACAGGGCATTCCATCAATGTCATCAATGGCGACTCCTAAGGGGACACCATCTATGTCATCGACAGGGACTCCATCCAGAGGGTCCCAGCCCAGGGGGCAGCCGTCGAGGTCATCCACAGGAGCTCTGTTCAAAGGTAACCCACTTACAAGTGTGCTGTCCATTGGTGCACCATCGAGATCACAGGATACTTCCTAGAAGGAGACAGACAAGTGCGCATACGTTCATGTCTGAGTATGTTTGAACATCATCTTCTTCATGTTCAAATTTGTTTCAACCTGAACAGCTGTCCAATTTGTTGAAATGCTGTCAGAAAAAAAGGTAATAATGTCTGTAATGAGCAGATAAATATTCAGCTCACCTCTGCCGTCTCTGGCGACTCCTCCACGGCTTTGGCGAAGCCCAGAAAGATGTTTTGAAGGTGGATTAGATAAGGCTCTGGGTATATGGCCCAGTCTTCCCATGCTCTAAAACAACTCGTGACCTTTTGCTGTGGAGATAGGACATGAAAATGTTTATTTGTTGTTCTATTTTTGGTCCTTGTGTGAGGCAAATGAAAGACATGATTACCTTAAACTGTTCAGCCTGCAGCCTGGCTTGTATGTTTTTGTGCGCTGCATTAAGGTCGCCGAATATCTGGGTTAGCTTTGTTTCAAAACTGAAAAGACGGAGACAGAAACACTTAAAGACTGTCAGATGGAGAAGAGATAAAATGTGATAAGTGTTAAAGCTGAATTGAGGGAAAGTCTCTTACTATTTCCGATAATATGATGCACCGGCTACTTTGGCACATGAGTTGTGCAAGATGTCTGACACGAGATA
Source organism: Oplegnathus fasciatus (assembly GCA_003416845.1). Classification (NCBI taxonomy): domain Eukaryota; kingdom Metazoa; phylum Chordata; class Actinopteri; order Centrarchiformes; family Oplegnathidae; genus Oplegnathus; species Oplegnathus fasciatus. The sequence goes on from NTHP01000641.1 coordinate 102,131, forward strand.
TAATCTGGCAATCTGTGGGAATGAGGACAAAAAAAAAAAAAGTAAAATATGATGTGAGTGAAATCACCTAGACATTCTGTGTAACTTCATCTATATAAAGACTTAAAGGAAGCAAACTAGCCTTCTTCTGAAGGGGCGTCTGAAGCAAGGAAAAAGATTCGGTGATGTGTCCCACGACCTCCTCTGCTGCATCCGCTCGCTCAAGACAGAACAGCATGGCTTTGGCAATATCTTCTCTGCTTGGAGTGAGCTCTTTAAGCAATGTCTCCAGCCTCTGTCTGTGCCTGAATGGTATTTACAGAAGAATAACAGAAGTCTATGCAATTCAACTAAAGATACAAACATAAATGCCATGATGCCTGCAAGCTAGACATACTTACTCAGCTCTAAGCTGCCCTTTCTTCACCTCCTCTTCAGGGGAAGCATCCTCCTCCACCTCGGCCGTATCTTCACCTCTTTGAGAGTAGTCGTTTAGGACCGGGGGTCTCCATATGGAGCCTCCCCGGAACATACGAAAATCTGTGGTCCTCCACTCTGTCGGGGACTCTCCCTGTGGCAAGGATGAAGGTACAGGGACACTCACATACAGATACACCACAGTTTCATTTTCATGGAGTAAAAGCATCAATCTGGAAGGAATTGGGGTATTCAGAGCAGCATGACTCCAACTGCTATTTCTCATAAAATGAGATTAACAGAACAGTTTTCTTTTCTTCCAGATAAACTCCTGGAGGTTGTTTTTTAGCTTTAAAACATACCTGGAGGATGGAGAACAGTTTCCAGCGATAATACACGTGATCTTGGCTCTTGTTGTCAAAAAGGAACCTGAAGCAATAAAGAGTGAGCAAATTAAACATGTGTACCCTACAAGGTCACTTACAAGACCAACACACGGGCAGCTGACAGCGATACTCGCCTGTAATCTGGATTGTTTTTCTCCTTGTTCATTATTACGGCTTCAAACACATGGCCTTCACGCACCACAAACTCTATCATCCTGTGAATGAGGAACAAGAGATTCCTGTGGGGAAAGAAGAGCGTATCAGACCAGGGCTTGAGTCAAATCTCTCAATGCACACTCATCTCTCTGTCTGTCAGCTACAGCATGAGATCTCTGATACATCTTTACACTGAACTAGTGGCCCGTGCAAACTGCAGGCTGACATGGCATAGCATTCATCAGTTTAAAAACATAATAAGGTGACAGTCCATGGGACATTCCACTGAACAAAACTGCGGAGTCACTGCCCTCTACGTGGGGCAGACACTGTGTCAGCATATTTTCATATTCCTGGGTCACCGTGTCCATGAAACGGGTAAAAGAAATCACATAAATCACAATATCTATTCATGACCCCTGACTGGACCAATCCAAAGTTGAAGTTTAGCCATTTTACAATGATTGCTGATTCAAACTAACCAACTTTTGGCTCTGCAAGACTTTTGTAATAAAAAGATTGGTCTCAACTACAAACTTAATACCTGGTTGGTATTCCGTTGAAAGGCCACCAGATTTAGTTTCAGATCTACCACTGCAGTTAGACTTTCATATTATTGCTGTAACCTGAAGCACTACCTAATTTGATTTATGGCACTAGCATGAATCTACTTCTGGCATCGTCTGACTTGGGTTACAATTACATCTATCTGCCTTCTAGCTGTATCGGTCTGCAGTGTCTCAGCCAACCCATGGGATACCCAGGGCTCAAACATGTTGGCATAAATCAATGGCTGTAACAGTCATTTACAAAGTCTACTGTTATTCACTTTTTCCACAATAACACACATTAATAATATGACGGTAACAACATGAATTATCTGAGGTATTTGAGCAAACTAGAAGGAGAAAATACAAGTGTCGAAATAACATGCTAATTACACTCACTAGCACTAATGATGGAAGAGTCTGGGTTGTTTACCGTTTCCTATATGTCAAATATATTATTATAAGCTCTTATGACAGGACCGGCCTAAAAAAATCAGTATGGATACAAGAACGGTGCACCACAGCCTCTGTCCTATAACACTTGTGTTATCATAGCTGGTCAGTCGTAGTAAAGAAGAGTGTGTGTACCTTTCGGTTGGGATAACCACTTTGACTACGGCTTCGGACAGAGTCTGTTTGTGAAGTCAAATCAAATAGTGAAAATATTAAAAAGTGAGCATGTGTACAGATGAAACACTGCAGGATACATACAGCATAGAAAACAACAATAGCATTCACAGTCAGTGAAATGGGGGGGGGGGACACAGCTTCCAGTAAATTATTCTGAAATGCTAAACCATCGATGCTAGCTAAGCTAATTTATCTCAAAGATTTAAGAGCTAAAAGTTCATATTAACATCTTGTATACAAACTCANACTGTTATGCTACTTTGAATTTGTGCACTATCATATCCCTGCATCCTATAATGTGGTCCTACACAGACAAGGTGATCAATTCAATGAATGAACAAACATGCAACAGAGTAATAACACGATTCCCAACTTTTTACAGTGACTGATGGATTTTTTCTCGATCAGTTGCAGAGCCCGCTGCAGCTTGAAATGATTGTATTTTAATTTAACACAAAGGCCAAATGATGAATTTTCAGTTTGTGCATTTTTCTACAACGTGGCATAAAAAGTGGAGGGCTACCTCTTACACAAGCGTATAGGAAAACCTTCTCTGAACACTCATCTTCCCTTCATTTTTACATTTTTGTACAGACTGAAATCCCACCATCCCAATACAGTTAACACCCACTACCTGTCACTTACATACGAGAGCCTGTAGTGCCTAGTGTAACGCCACATTACAGAGAAACAAATGGACATGCAGACACCCCAGAGAACAGAGATAATTTTACCTTGTCAAGTTCCCCTTTGGACATGCCCAGCGGCCTGGTGAAGTCATTGCGGAAGCGATCCCTTGGCTGAGCATTGAAAGGCAGACCAGATGGGGGTGGCGGTGTGGCCCTCACCCCCACCGGTGTGTAGAGAGGCTGGGGTGGAATGCGAGCGGGTTTACCCCATCCCAGCTTCATTTCAAACCCCATGATCACTTTACCTACAATACAAAACAAACAATAAGAGCAATGGGGGAATGGTTATTAGATAAACCTGCTATTGGAGTCTGTAAACTTATTTTTAAGAGTCATCTGTACCATCAAGTGCAGCCAAGGCTCTCTCTGCATCTTTCCGTGTCATGAAAGCCACAAAGGCTCTGTTGGAGGTCCTGCAGCGCTCCTCATCTGTTCGGGGCCACATAATCTTGACGCTGGCCAGGGGACCATACTTACCAAACTCTTTGCAGAGCATTTCCTCGTTCATCTGAAAAACAATAAAAACGAACAGTGAGAAATGTACACCTGTGCTGTGATCTACGCTAAGCCAATCCAAGTCAGTGTGCTCCTTTACCTTTGGGCTAATGCAGCTAATGTAGAGGTTAGTGGTGGTTGGCACTGTTAGGTCATCATATAATGCTGTAGGAAATAAACAGGACTGAGGTTAGCGTGATTTAGAGGTTAGCAAATTTCAACTAATAAAACA
>NTHP01000641.1:108080-171903 GCA_003416845.1 Oplegnathus fasciatus
TCACTGTAATGCTGCAGGTGGTAAAGATGGAACTAATTTAAACTACTTTATATACTTTATCTGCTGGGTAGCCCGTGAATGTTTCCCCCAGGGACCAATTAAGTTTTATCTTAATCTATAATATTACATCATAATTTATTTGTTATATTATATTTTGTATTATTGATCTGAATCTGCAAAGTAANTAAAGTTATCAAATAAATGTAGTGGAGTAGAAGGGTGAAGTAGTAGGAAAGAGAAATACTCAAGTAAAGTACAAGTACCTCAAAATTGTACTGAAGTACAGTACTTGAGTAAATGCACTTAGTTACTTTCCACCACTGGTGGAGAACAATAAATAGTAAGACACCTCCCTGGTCCTCTGGGGGACAGGACAGGGCCCACAACAGACATACACTGGGGGGCAAAAATATGTAGGGCTGCAACTAATGATTATTTTCATTATTGATTAATCCGTTGATCATTTTCTCGATTAATCTTTTAGTTGTTTGGTCCATAAAATGTCAGAAAATGCCCACTGTGACGTCCTCAAATGTCTTGTTTTGTCCTCAACCCAAAGATATCCAGTTTATTGTCATAGAGGACTAAAGAAACCAGAAAATATTCACATTTGAGAAGCTGAAATCAGAGAATTTGGACACTTTTTCTTAAAAAAAAATGACTCAAAACGATTAATCGATTATCAAAATAGTTGCCAATTAATTTAATAGTTGACAACTAATCGACTAATCATTGCAGCTCTAAAAACATGTATCATTTATGGCTAATCCCTCCTTTGGTCAGATAATAGATATGTGCAATGTGTGAGGGGAAACAAACAGAAGGAGCTGCCTGAACTGAAACTTTGCACATTTGAACAACACAAAGCAAAATGTTGTATTATTCACACACTTCAAACTGCTGGTCAGAGGTGATGTTAAACACTCATAACAAGTTAGACACAGCCAAGCAGACAGTACATTACATAATGTAGCTGTTTCTACTTGATAACACCATTCAACTAACGCGCGTGTTGTTTTTTTAGCCAGTTTGTGGCACAAACGGTGTTTTAAAGGCCTGGACTAAATATAAGCTATCACTCCACTTTGCTAACGTTAGCTAACATTAATGTTTAGCTTAGCTCGCCGTCGCTGGACTCAAGTGAGATGGTAAGCTAACCCAGCCTTAACCTTTAGATGAGTACTGCTGAATACAGCTCATATCGACCATTATCCTGATAATCCCACACAGATGTGAAAAAAATCCCTTTCCAATCGCCAACATCTGCTAACTGGATGACTGTCTGTGTGACTGGATGTCACACAGACAGTCAACACTCAGCTAGCTAACATAACAGTGTCATATTTTCTCCTGACCGCACAGGAGGAGACTAATACACCACACTGCATGCACATAGCTTCGTACCTTTAGCTCAGACTGTCACTTACAATGTGTGTCATGCTATTGCTTCACCATTTTGGCTGCGACGACTATTGTTTTCTATCACAACAACATGCTACCAAGAGGCGAGATATCCGACTGGAGCTCCGGAGAGAGAGAGAGAGAGCGAGAGAGAGAGGAGGACGGCTGCCTGCTCGGTGTGTGCTCGGTCGATCATAAATGAGTGTGTCTGTGCTGCTCGTACATATTCATGAAGGAGACTTGCTCTCATTCTCATGGAAATGTGACTTTTATTAGATAAAGTCACGTTGTTCATGCGCTTAACGCTGCAGTTAATAGAGTGCTCCCTCCTTATTATATCCCCATGGGTGTGTTCAGGGGTGGTCACCTATGGCAGGAGGGGTTTCTTAAAGGTGATAGCCTACAGATGACCTTTTCTAAAGTTTGAGAGTTAAACAGGTGTTTGAGAGTTGAGAGAGAAACTTGTGTAGGTGTCCACTGGACAGATGCTTCTTTCTGGACCCTTAACATTAAAGGTGCATGATGGAATAAAGTGACTTTAAATGTTACCCTCATTATTAATCATTTGACTGGTCAACCATAACAAATCTGATTTATTACAAGTCTTATTATATACTAGACATAAAAGTGACATATTTAACATATTTTTGACATATTATTCCTTGTTGCCATGAAGTGCAGTTAATAAAATACATTGTTGTCATTCACAAATCGTGATATTAAAACTATTATGCATGAAATATCTTTCACTTATCTTTTTCAGCATAAGCTTTGTAGTGGTAGAATATTCCGATACAGAGAACTGAAGAAAAAAAAGTGAGTAACAATGTAGACTGTAGGGTTTATTTGAAGAGTTCATTTGCAAATAATAGATAAATGCTTAAAGTGAATAAACCGACACCAGTTTGATTGGTATTCCCTGGAGTGCTGAATAAAAACATGATTCAGGAAAATAAATAAAAACAGAGGTATCTGTTTTTTGCATATGAACCTTCATCTGTTCCCATTATATAAGATAAGATAAAATAAGATAAGACAGGTCTTTATTCGTCCTGAGGGAACGTGTTGTGCAGCAGTTGCAGTACAAAGTAGGATGGTGCAAATACAAAATGTCAATAAAGGTGCAAAAATATCATAAAAATATGATATCCAATGCCAAAAATATAAAGGTTAACAGTAAGGTCGCTTCCTGATGAGTTGCATATATGTATGACTATCAAATCTCAAGTACAGGTAAGGGTATGTGGTTAATTCAAAATGTTCAATGATTATGTCCCATTATTGAACACTATGTCCCATTAAGTCAGAAAGTTCTGACTATAAAAAACACCAACAAAAATTATAATACAATATTTACAACTAATCGAATTAAAGTTGTTGGAAACAATGGAGCTTGGAGGACCCAGCTGTTTGTGTCAGCGGTGCTTTGCTGCAAAGGTGTTCAGTGCTGGAGTAAAAGGTATTGGCATGTTTTATATTATCTTTTAAATATCACAGGGCAGACCAGAGGGGCACTTACAGGACATTTGGTCTGACTGTAGGGACACAGGAGCCTTTGGGCCAAACATCACTTGGGTTGACTAGGTGTGTTTGGGCCGACCAGAGGACCATTTGGGCAGATGAGGACCGCTTGGGTTGACCAGAGGGGTCTTTTTGGGCAACTTTAGTGCTCCTCTGATGTGACATTGGGGGGGAAATGAAATGCCCCATTAAGACCCAGACATATCCTGCTTAAATAAAACTGCTGTGGAAGTTAGTATAGTGAAGATCTATGTAAGGATTATTATGTTGATCATCGCTTCCACTCTTCATTCTACCAGTAGCTATTCCCTAACCTTTCCCTAACCAGGAGTAGCAGTAAGCAGTAGATGATAAACCATAATTGATACCCAGTGAGTAATAGTAGGCCAGTAATGACCCTATAAATGGGCTGTACTTTAAAAAGAATATGATTCATTGTGTTATGTAGTCTTCAGAAGGATATGGCACCACACGACTCTCAGCATAGTTTAAATATATGTGTCTGATAATGTTTTTATTATAGTGATTAATCATAACTTGTCAATAACCATCCTCTGCCCTCCAGGCACTTGGAGCCACATTTATGGAAATCTGAATGTTGGATTGCATGAAGGGCCCCATGCCCCCTGTGAACTGCACTGGGGCCCCTGCTGGGGGTTTGGCATTAGCAGGTGGAGGAAGGGTAAAAGCCTAAAATGGCCACCATACCCTGCTCACCATCACCCTCACCAGCAGCAGCACCACCACCTCAGAAGCCCATCCCCTAGCGTCCGTCCCGGGTATGTACCCCGTATGCGCATGGGCGGAGAATCTGCCGCTGTGCGCTGTTATTATTGTAAGAGTAATTTCTTTTTTACGAAAATGGCGTCTAGTCAGGGAGGTGTGGGAGCTGTCACGGCTCTACAAAGCCATCACTACTCCAGCGGACCTCACTGGAGCCCGGGCATCAGTCAGTACCAGCACCAGCAGCAGCACCACACGGCCCGCAGCCTGGACCGGGCTCTGGAGGATGCCGTGTGCTCGGGGATACTGAACCTGAGCGGGAGGAAGCTGAGGGAGTACCCGGGGATGAGCTACGATCTGACCGATACAACACAAGCAGGTGGGTTGCTGTGCATGCATGGACTATAGGAAACCACGAGTGTGCTTCACGTGAAAATGCGCTCACGGATTCATGCGTTTGTGAGCGTATCATGCCCGCATTGTGCGTGGATTTTTGTCTGATTTTCTGGACAGAGGCGCATTAACGTGGAGGTGACAATATTTAAAGGGATATACCGTCCGCTGAGCGGGCTTCTGTAAATGCACATATACATCCTGGTTGTAATTACTGTGCACATTTCACACCAGTTTGCAGCACAAGGGGCTCGGCTGCTGTTGTGTGGTTGTTTTGGTCGACGCCAACAGCTTTCAGTGGCCCCCCCACCCCCTGAGACACATGAATGAGACGGCAGGCGCACCCAAGTCAGGCGCTGTGCAGTGGTTTGCACACCGAGCCGCAGTTGATCTGGCACCGGGCTGCTGGAGCAGAATATGAATGAACCGCGAGGCCGGTTGTAAAATTCTTGCTCGCTGAATATCATTTGTGGGGAGCATGTGATTCACGTACATGCTTTTTTTTTTTTCATTTTCGGCACAAGCAGACAAAAGATGCAGTGTACTTGCAGCCTCACCCCCCTGCCTGCCTGGGTGCATATACCCATAGAGCCCATAATCTATCAGAGAGGAGGAAGACACAGGTCTGCCTTTGGTTTCATATGTAGGCTGATTTATCTGTTCTTTGGTCTTGTATTTTAACAGGTTTCTGCAAGAGGAAATTAGAATAATGGTCAGTAGGTCAGCATTAGGATCAGGCTTTCTGAAGGCTCATCAGGGTACTAATTTGAATTAAATATGGTGGTTTAGGAAATCAAACTTATACACATGAAGGACCACGATATATGACAATGAAGCCTGTGTAGGAGAATATTTGTGGTTGTGAGTTACATCTTTTTATACTGCAGGCAGATTGAATAATAGTTAAACTGGGTTATTATTCATCATTCTCCGTCATTATCTTGAACATGTAGGTTATGCTGGACATCAGAGTGATAGTTTCCTCCTCTGAGATGTCCACATACCATATGGTGCTACTCCGTCATGTGCAGCTCATGGCAGGACGCTGGTTTGTTGGAGAGCCCTTACCCCAAGAGATTTCAATTTTCTGCTCAAAGATTTCGGTCCCGTCTTCATACTCAGACAGGTTTTTTGTTTTTTTTCACATAAATCATAACCTCTTTGAAAACTGGAATCAAAAGTAAAGTAAAAATATTTGTCATATATTCATTATAGACGCTAACTGACTTGGCTGTTGAGTGCGCGTTATATAAGGCTGATAGTACTCAAAAGAGACATGAGAGTGTACATTTCTTTCTTACGCTCTGACTAATCCCGTCCCTGGCAATGCTGCAGTCTTCTTTTTCACATCTTCATTTGCGATGCCTCGAATAAAAGGTGTGCCAGAGGGAAGTCTCACTTTCAAATGTGCAAAGAGAGATCAACACCTCACAGCACCACCCTTCACGTCGACTACAATCTCTGCCGTGGAAAGAAGCTCATTCAGATGTAGTAATGCAATTTCTTCTGAGATGAAGACAAATCCAATAATTTAAGCTCTTTCTCAGTTCTCTACTATTCCTCATCTCTCTCAGAGGAACAACTTTATTTTTAAGTGTACCTGTAAGTAGAAGAAATGGCTGATTCCTCCTCCTCCTCCTGAACTGTGTTGATAGTATGCATGTTTGCACTTAATTATTTGTCTGTGGAATATTTAGATCTGGACCCTTCATTAAAGCAACAGCATGATATCCCACCATTAATTGGGTGTTATTGTAATTTCAGTCCATCCCATTGCTGGTTTTAGAAGTTAAATTGGGTTTTTATACAGAACAGGGTCTAACTGAGTGGCCTCCATCTGACTAATGAGCAGCAGAAGGCTCCAGTGTGTAGACAGAGAAAGAGAGAGGCTTGCTCACACAAGGGTGTCTGTTTGCAGTGTGCTCCTGGCAGTTTGTCTCCACTCACTTTGTTTTCCCATGGGAAAGTGCGAGGGCTCTGAGCTGCTGCCCTGACCTTGGAGAGGGGCCGGGGGAGCGGCGCATCAACCTGGGCAGATGCTCAGGTTCTTACCCCAGCACGCCCATGCCTGCCATTACGCCGCCCCCGAGGGTACAATCACACACACACGCACACGTTTAAACAGTGGGAGGGGCTTCCGCTGCAGCACCATCCTGTGTGTTTACATGTGTGCAGGATTGTCAGTCATACAACGGAGTGTAGACAGCAGGAGGATCACCTGCTGTAAGTGTGGGAGCTCAGGGGAATCATGATAAACATATTTTTAAACCCACCACTCTGTTTGGTTACTTAGAGAACATAATGACTTATTTACAGTATACTTAAGAATGTAGGTCATGCAGGAGATTGTGGGTTGAGTTTATATCCACTTGTGTTATGACTGCACACAATCTGTCATCACACTACAAATCTATCACCTTCTTGCCCATCCCTGTATCCCCTATGAAGGGTTTGGTGTAATATTTAACAGCCGAATAAAGCTCCAAATGAAAGGAATGTGAGGTCAAAGAAAAGATGAAAAGATGATTTTTGTCGCCAGCTGAGGGTTGCGTGTGATAGTGATTTGACAGCCAAGAAGGAACCAAAAGCCGCAAGATTCACTGTGCATCATGGCCAAACTTCTGCAGTGTACTGCTGGTTGAAACAGGTGGCAAAATGAATATTCCACATTTTGTTCGACTGTGTGCGACTTAAAGCACACAGTAAATGTCACACTGTGAGCATGCTTCTTCGTCGTCACATTCCTGAGAAGTTTAGTCCTTCAAGACAGCTTGCGAAGGACAATCTCCACAAGGACGCCAGTATCAAGCTGGCATTCTTGGATTTAATGACCAACCAGTGTAAATACTGTAAGTGTCACCGCTTGTTACAGTACAAGCATGTTGCAGGCCAGCATATTCAAAGGCTTTGAGAGGCTTGGCAGTTAAAAACACTGCACTGTGCTGCTCATACTTGATGTTCCTCACTTGAAATCAAATCAGATATTGTCTTATGAAAGCCTGTCCTGTCTTCAGTCGTGTCATGGCTGCTCTGTGAAGAATGGCAGGCACTGCTGGGAGGCTGCGTACAGAATGCGTCCTTGCTGGTTTTCTTTACCTCTTAGTAGTTTTTGAACAATCATGGCAATATGTGTAGCCTGAAAGAAAATCCACATTCCCAACTGCCTCCTTCTTCCCTGGGGGCGCCTTCTAGGTGTGCCTTTGCATGTCTAGGCGAGACACATGCATACCTGTCAGCGAGAACACAATGCCTTAGTTAGCGCAGTAATGACGCCGCTGTTAAATATTTGGATCATAAAACTAAAGGACCAAAAATGAAATGACTGTGAAGAACAAATTAATCTGTATGATGCTTATTATGGTCCACACTGTCTGTAATAAAAAGAAAAGATTTTTTGCTCGAGTTCCTCTGTAATTAGAGGTTTTAATCATACAGTATATGCCCAATGATTTACTGTCTGTTTCCAGTATTAAACAGTTGAGGAAGGTTTCTTAGTAAATCCTTACTGGAGATTATTCCCTACAATGGTGATCTGTACATTAGTAAGTATTACACTGATCTTTCCTTAGGAAATGTCTGATACACTCACTGTACCTCACATAACTTTAGACTCTTAGGAAATTAAGAAGATATCTGGAGATACTCTGGTCAGAAACCTGTGATATTTCAAACAAAAAGTGACGTGAACCTTGCAAGCCCTGGAATTAAAAGAACATTTTGAGTAAATTTGGCCTGCGTGTAATGTTAAAAACAAGAAATACATTTAAAGTCTGTTGGTTTTCGTGTACTAGCTGGGGTTTAACAACTTTTGTGATTCCATGATTATTTTCATTATTGATTTATCGATCAATTAGCACATTTTCTGTTTTAGTCTATATAACTGCTTATTTTGTCTGAACAGCAGTTAAAACTAAGTATTAGAGTCACAATGATATGATACCCTACGCATTAGAGAAGTGTTTGGCGTTTGGCTTTGACAGATAACTTAAATGATTATTCAAACTCACAGGTAAACTGCATTCACCAAGTTATAATCTATATAAATAGCCTGTAAATAAAATGAGAAACTCTTGTGCATCATATAATGTCGGCCGTGCTAATTTTAATGTAATGATATTTCAAAGCACGCTTTGGTTAGACCAGAAGTTAGCAGTGATGTCTCTCACGTGTGACACGTGTGTTAATCAGCAGGTGGTTGTAGTGTAGTAAGTTAAGTGTGCAGCCACAGCTCCTGCTTCTTCTTTTACATTGCAGAATACGGGTCACATTTTTGATTTAATTCCATTCAGTCAGCAATTGTAAGGGAAAAATAGTAAATTTGAGGTTTAAAGAAGGGACCCTAAAAATATATGGTAAACAATCATATTGTACTACATACGTATAAACACCAAGACTGGGACCCAGAAATGATGCAGTGTGTGTGTGCGTGAATCACCACCATGGAAAAAAAGCATGGGAACAACATCGAGCATTATGTGAACATTAATATTTTATTTTTAAAGTGCTTATAATAATGTGTCTGTGTGGGTTTATATATAAATGTGTATGAATGAATCTGTCTGTATATGCCCGTATGTAGGCTACATGAACATATCTGGTAGGGGAAGTATAAATTCTTTGTGACTGTAATGCATGGACGAGACATACACCAAGGTAATACCTGACTGTGAGTACAAGAGTGAAAATGAAATGCCCCATGAAAGCACCCACAGACCACCCCCCACAAAGTAGCTGAGCAAATACAGCTGATCCAGAGACTGCCCAATTCCCACAGGCCAAACCTCACACAGAACAGTCTCCATCGCTATCCGCAAGCTCACATCCACACCCAGACACACACTACTGTATGCCAACAGAAGGTACCTGCCCACCCTGAACACCCAGCAGCTTTCCAGACCACACCCAAAACCTGCCAGCCAGGCACTGTGGTCACGTCTGCTGCAGGCCGCAAATAATTAACCCCAATTAATCATGTTTTTGTCATGTTCCTTCCCTGTTTTCATTAAAGTGAGGTTGCTGAAGTGCTGCAGTAAAGACCTTTTTTTTAATTGCAATCTTAAAACAATACTTCCTGTTCAGAATCCCTCTGCAGCAACTCACAGTAGAGAGAGAGAGAGCGACTGTGGTCTGTTATCTGCTCCAGCACTCAGCAGGACATCTATTAGTGTAGAGTCTGCTGTGTCATGGGAAGACATAACCAGACATCATCTGCACTTGCAACATAAATGAATAGATTGCTGATTTGGCGCGAGGGTGCAGCATAGCGGAGCCGCGGCAGAGGGCTTGTCTGCCTGGCAGGCCTCATCCTGCGGGAGCTCTGGGCGGCCAGCAGGTGGATAAAAGGCCCACTGTGGGCTGCAGATGGTGCATGGCCTGGGTTGGAGGAGGGAGAAGGGGATGGAGATGGACAGGCTCACAAAGCCCGCCTCCACCCACCCCCATCTCCCATCGACCTACATGATTCCACTGCTACAGAAGAATCCCCAGTTGTGGGGCGGGGGGAGGGAGGTGGGGAAGTCGTCTATGCACAGCTGGGTTACAGCATCAAGGTCCGAGCCTCGGGGAGAGGCAGAATTTACTCTTAATGGAAAACAAGTATACCCTATGACCTCCGCTTTGGTCTGTCCTCATGTGGTAATTTATGTTTCCCTTAACCTCTCGGCTTCTTTTCCCTTTGTGCTGCTGACTGTCTCATAGTCTGCTTCTCACTTCTGCTTACAGGCTGCTGTCAGAGTTCAGACCACAGCTACAGAGTGAGGCCCGTCTGGTCTATTGTTGGTCATTTAAAGCTTGTCAGAAATTAGAGTCCACTTAAAGGCACAGGCACAGCTCACACACACTTTCGCTCTCCTCATGGTGTCTTGTAACCTCCGGAAGTAGGGATTAAAGATAACTGCATAAATATGTTAAAATGCTATTTGAATAAAAGCTACTGATAAAACATTTTGTATGTTCTTTATGCTAATCCATCCACAGTAAACAGAAACCTCTTAACAGTAGGTCAGTGAGTCTTTGCTTTCAGTAAAGCCCGTATAGCTTAATTGTATAACAAAGGGTGGTAGCTGTATGTAATTGCATGCATTAAGGGGATGGAGGTGCAGTGGTGTTTGCCTTTCCAGTATGGATGTGACACTTCAGTTAGCTGGGACAGAATAATTGAAAGCTGTTTTTATCTGTGGCTGTACAGCTCCCCACATAGGTCTCTAATTATCGTGTCACCCAGAGATAATTCAGAAGACAGGATCGTTCACACACGCACATACACAGGCACACACACACACCAATTTGCAGCTGCTGAATCAATACGAGTCTGAAGGGGAAATCTTATCAATGAGGTAGTCTTTGCATGTATTGTTCTCATAGGTCCCCATATATCCCCATGTCTCCTGTATTAAATGGCTGATGGTTTGTGCCAGGGTTTATTTGATAGAGGAAACATAAAGAGAGAGAGAATAATAGTGTGCATGCATGTGTGTGCGTGCACAGAAATGTCTTGGACTGTGTGAATGATTCAGCAACCTTGAGGGATATTGTGCCTTCACGCAGGCTTTGTGCATGATCAAAAGGCACGCATAAAATGTAGACCTCCAGAGAGAGCATGAGTCTGGTTGATGACGTGTACTATGATTTAGTACATGTATGTGTGTGGGAAAGTGCTGAATGTGGACAGACAGCTGAGTAATGAGCTGAACCATCAGTATTTTCCTGAGTGTCCTCCTCTACTTTGACATTCTTGGGCAAGAGAGCCAGTATCTAAATATTTTATCAGAAGAGGCAGATGCAGATGAGAGGCTGTTCTCATATTCATTGACTGGAGCAGGGATTGCATACATATTCTCATTGCAGAATAGAAGCACCCACTCTTCGCTGATTAATGCAGGGCTGTGATTTTGCAGCAAATTGGCTTCAGTAGTAAAGCAGAGCACATGAGTTATAGTCAGGTCTGTTCACACACTTTTAATTACAGCTTGTCCTGTATTGATTAAGCATCAGCATGTACCAATTTTACCTTTCTCAACATACTGAAAAATATATGTATAAAGATGACATACCAGTATTTTTTTTTTCTTTCAAATGTAGCACAAGAATACAATAGCTGTACCTGATTTATATTTACTATACCCCAATATCCATGGAAAATCCAAATCCAAAGTCCTCCATTTTGGTCCAGGCTGAAATATCCCAACAACTGCTGGATGGATTGCCATTACATTTGGCACAGACATTCATGGTTCCCAGAGGATGAACCCTACTGAGTTTGGTGATCCCCTGACTTCTCCTCTAGCATCACCGTGGGGTTGACATTTGTGGTTTTAAGTGAAATGTTTCAACAAGTTTTGGATGGATTGCCATGAAATTTGGTGCAGATATTAATGACCCCCTCAGGATGAATTTAAATTTTTTGTTAATTTGAAATACCTGAAAAAAATAATGACATTTCCAGGGGCGTAGCAGGGAATTCTGGGCCCTGTACATAGACAGTCTCCGAGGCCCCCCATGATTTTAAAATTATTAATACAAGTGATTTTAGTGGGCCCCTCCACACCTTTGGAACCTGTAAATTATTCCAAATCCAGTCAATGGATACGAACTCTTCTGTACAAAAAGCAGCCCAAATCTCCCTTCTTTATAACCATTTGGTAGTCCTCCTCTCCTGTAGCTTGCAACTGATCTTTCAACAAAAAGAAAAGAAAGTGAAAAGTGAATTCTAACACTTTCCACCCATTCATACAAATCTAAAGCCATTACTGTGCCACTCCCAGTGAGATTGATATTGGAAATACTGAGATATTACATTGCCAGTAGCACTCCGACCTTCGAGGCCCAAGACTCTGGTGTAATCTTAGACCAGTGTTCGATGAAGAGGCACGCTGGCTGCCGCTCCGTCACAGAGACGTATTGATTAGTCTTTCAAGTCTATGGCCTCATGCCTAAAGCAAACATAATGGCTGGTGCCCAGACCTTGAAAAGATTATAATATGTATGTCACCTGTATTTTCAAAGTGTACATATGTCATCATCTTCTGTTCCTCCGCCTTGCAGATCTGTCCAAGAATCGGCTCACAGAAATCCCTCCTGAAGTGTGTCTGTTCGCGCCCCTCGAGTCGCTCAACCTCTACCACAACTGCATCAAGTGCATCCCAGAAGCCATTATCAATCTGCAGATGCTGACTTATCTTGACATCAGGTGAGTCATTGCCAACACTATACTTTCAGTTTGGTCCCTGTGTCTCATTATATACGTTCAGCAAAAGTGAATGTATGTGTGTGTTCAGTTTTATATCTCTCAAGAAGTGCTTGTTCCCCTTTCAGTACACTGACATGGCAAAAACGCTCACATGAAAGAGAGGCATTTCCTCTTTTTGCTGAAACTCAATTCCCAGTCACCAGATACGCACTGTTACTTGCTTCCGTATACACTTTTAAATGTGGGTCAATGTTTTATCTTTCTCCACAGCCGAAATCTCCTGTCAGTTTTGCCAAAATACTTGTTCAGCCTCCCCCTCAAAGTTCTGCTTGTGAGCAACAACAAGCTCGTGTCCATCCCCGAGGAGATCGGCAAGGCCAAAGAGTTGATGGAACTGGTGAGCAGTATGTATGTGTCGGTGTATATGAACTTGTGCATGTTGTACTGCCGGAGTAATCCCATTTCCCACACTTTGTGTCCCCTTGCAGGACGTGAGCTGTAATGAGATCCAGGTGCTGCCAGCTCAGGTGGGGAGGCTTCACGCCTTACGAGAACTCAACATCAGGAAGAATTGTCTTCACATGCTGCCTGAGGGTCAGTCCATCACTCCTGATGCTCTCTGTGTTGTTTTTTTGCTCATTGTGTTCTTTAGAGATGTCCAATCATTTATTTAGGTTGACATTTTTGGCAACCATACCTGTCCTCTCACAGCCAAGAATCACACCTCTGCAGTGTTTGTTTTGTGTTGGCTGTCATGTTATCATTGATGTGGCAGTCTGACGTAAAGATTCGAGTTGCATTCTGGGAATTGTGAGATATTATGTTTTTGGAGCTGCATCAATTTTGAGTTCCTCAACTTTATAGAACTGCAATACTAAATCAGCGGAGTACTCTTTTAAGACGTCATGCTACTGTATACAGTAGACCAGCCCAGAAATAAGACCAATGTGGACGTTTTTAAGATGTACGCTGATCAGGTCTAATCCACCAGCATAAAGCATGCAATGTGTTCCCCATTGTATGTTGGAAGCAGTGCATCACATTCAACAAAAGCTGCTTGTGAAGCTTCTTTTGTCTGTGCTTGCAGAGTTGGCTGACCTGCCTCTCATCCGACTTGACTTTTCCTGCAATAAGATCACAGAGATTCCTGCAGCCTACAGAAAACTCAGGCAGTTGCAGCACATCATCCTAGACAACAATCCTATGCAGTCTCCACCCGCACAGGTTAGTGCATTCATTTCATTATTCAGCTTGTGCATATTTTGTGGACGTCGAGTATATATATGGTGTCACCATGCAGCACAAAGGGTTTTTATGGGTTTCCTGTATGTGGTTGAGTTGACAGGTTGTTACGTCTCTCACGTTCTAATGAACCTGGTACAATTGCACCATCTAGTGGATGAATGAACATATTTCTCTTTCTAGTGGTTACAGCAACTGAGACTCCATAGACACCTTGTGTGCATTTGTATGTTTCAGATTTGTCTCAAGGGCAAAGTACACATATTCAAGTACCTGAACATCCAGGCGTGTAGGATGGACAAGAAACCGGACACCCTGGACCTCCCCTCCCTCGGCAAACGTTGCCTCCCACAGCCGCTTACAGATAGGTACTGACACATTTGTTGTTATTGTTTCATCATGACATGACACACAATGCACCTATGTCTGTATCATTTCTGTTCCATTATTAGCACCTACGCATGCTGCCTTGATGGTAGTTCATGCACTATGTTTTGCACACATGGTATATTATTCATTATTCTGCACTTGCAAATTTGAATTTATCATTACCTGTTACAAAAGTACAGCCCTAATGAGCGGTTTGTTTGTATTTCCAGCATGGAAGATTTTTATCCCAGTAAGAACCACGGGCCTGACTCTGGAATTGGTAGTGACAATGGTGACAAGAGGCTGTCTACAACTGAGGTCAGGGTTCAAACACTCAAGATTAACTGATGGCATTGCCAATGCATGATGAGCATGTTATCGTGTTTTAATGCGTACCAGAATGCAACATTTTGAGATACATAAATGAATGAATAAAAGTGCACCTTGTGGATTTATTAGTTTATTCGTTTTAGTTGGTCGGTCCGCTTTTCAGCATAATAAATCGAACAAATGGAAACACTCTTGGGTTCAGGCTCAGACAATAGCACTCACAAGCAGACTCTCCAGAGGATAAGACAGCTTTGCAATCAGCGATAGAAAAGGAAGCAGGTACAACAAATCATAGAGGCCAAAGCAAGCAGACAGTGGTAAAAAAACTAGCTGAGGGTCATAAGAAAAGGTGGGCTGATCAGACAAAACAGTGTCCAGATAGGTATGGACACTAGGCAGAAGAATATCTGGCAAGGCTTGAATGATAACTGGGCAGATTGGCTAAATGGGAACCAGGTGTGCAGACAGGTGGGTGATCAGGGGTAACTGGCTGAGGTGGGAAGCTCTCTGAGGGCGATTGGCAGACAGATGGAAAATAACTGAGTCAGGAGTGACAGGAGAGGTTGTCATGGAAGTCAACAGTTTCGAAAAACACGTGTGTGGGAGTCCACCTCTGCTCCAGATACCAGTAGCCTCCCTATTGCATGAGTGGCGAACATATGTCACCATTCTTGCGACAACAGAATAACATTGCAGGCTTCATCCAGTCAAAGATGTATACAGTTAAATTCACACGAGTATATCTGGCTAGACGCCTATTGCTCAATATTGATGGTAAGGTTAGAAAAACAACAAGACAGATAAAACAGATGAAGTAGAGGGTGAAGCAGGTGAAACTGTGACGCAAATTCCACAGTTGCTGCACAATCATTCATTTGGACCAGTTCAATTTAAAATGTCAATTATGTGCAAACATTTCTATTAAAATATTCAAAATAGGAATACTAAATGCAGGTACAAAGACCAGCGCATAAGCCTGTTTGAACCAAACCTAGAGTTCACTCCTCGTTCTTTTCTTCCCCTGCAGCCTTCAGACGACGACACGGTCAGCCTGCACTCTCAGGTCTCAGAGACAGCCCGTGCTGACGCCCTCTCGCTCCTCTCCAAAATGGATTCTTGCAAAGGTTACCGAAAATAAGTATCACATATTCCCGTTGAAAGCAATAACAGAGACACGGGGTTGTTGAATGAAGTGCCTAAAATGTGACAGTTTATGTGATGAACGCGGATGCTTCCTCCCTCTATCAGATCAGGATCTCTATGACTTTATAGACCCCAACCCGGACGAGGATCCTGCTCTGTCAGAGTGTGATGGGCAGCAGAGCAGTCATGTGTCTTGTATAAAGGTATGAATCTACATAACGAAAAGGTGATAAAACTAAATCAGTTGGAGGCCCACAGGTGATAAAATCAATTTCTGGTTATTGGTTCCTGACATGGTGTGTGTGTGTGTGTGTATTTCAGGAACTGGAGAAAGTTCTTAACATGTCTCACCAAAGCAAAGATAAAGACAGCTGGAAAGAGGAGTCAGGGTGAGTTCATTATTCAACACAGCAGTCAAACAAACAATAAAGATGCATGCAAATTTTTGTGCAAAGAGTGCAAAAAGAGTTCTGTGGAAGAGGAGTTTCCTGATCGCAGATTTTACAGTAATGAGTCACCTGGCTGCAAAACAGTAACTGACTAATCCACTGGTTGTCATTAACCTGGACCATTGAGGCGTTCAGCCACTGCTGTTTTGCAGTGTTAATTCAGCATTTTGTGAATGTCTCTCTATCTCTATTTGTAATTCACCTTATTTGCAAAAATATTGCAGCACTACAAAGCAGAAAAAAAAGATGTTTGTAGATGTGTGAAAGGTTTTCTCCAAATCAACTATTGCAAATCAGAAGACTGAAAACATATTGTCCATATGCCTGCAGCACTGACTAGTGGTTACAGTAGCTGACAGCTCAATCAGTCTGCTAGATGGCGAACCCTTAGTGCGAGCTCCTTTCATCACCAGCAGAGAATGCACATAGCGTGCCTCAGCTGGCAGCCCTCTGCACCCACTGGTGTGTTTGATGGACTGGCCTGGACCGTGTATGTAAACACGAGAAGATCTGTCGGGCAGTGATAGCAGCTATTATGAATGCAGGTCGTGTGTCCGTTCAAAACATCTGCAAATATTTTGGGAGGTTTATACTGTGAAATGTTAGACAATCATGTGCAGCCTTGATTAAGTGGCCTCAACAACAAATAAATATCATCTGGACGAGTTTGGATTAGATCATTTAGTTAATGTACACACGACTGTGTCAAAGAGGCTTTAGTGTTTTGACAGCTGTGTTGAGGCTTTGTAAATTTGTTTAGGCCAGATTATGTTGTTGCCAAAAGTGTAATGTTTAAACCCGTGAGTCAAAATGGTAAGCTGTGAACAGTTCCTGATGATAATAACTTTGATCTTGAACTTGAATGAAGTGCCTAAAATGTGACAGTTAATGTGATGAATGCGGATGCTTCCTCCCTTTATCAGATCAGGATCTCTATGACTTTATAGAACCCAACCCAGACGTTCCTGATGATAATAACTTTGATCTTGAACTTTCCCCAGTTCTGATAAGGAGCAGCTAGTTGAAGAAGAGGATGACGAGCTGAAGGAAGTGCTGGACCTGAGGAAGATTGCTGTTCAGCTTTTGCAGCAGGAGCAGCAGAATAGGTGAGTGGCTCTCCTGTTTCTTCTCGTAACAAAAGCCTTCCCATACTTACTTGAAACACTCCATTTGCTACGCTGCTCAAATCCACCTCTTTCCTCTGTCACTTTCTCCTTACTCCTCATCATGTGGCGTGTCTACTCATGTGTGCCGCTCTCATTAGTCAGATTGTTTCCCAGAATCTGATGTTTTATTTACGTTTATAGATTTCGCAAGCTGTAGAACTGTATAACTTGTGAAAACGTCCTCTCGTTACCCCAGTGCTTGTGGATTCATTCTCTGTTTCTCAATATCCAGAGAGTTTTTCCTCACATAACCAAATATCACTCCATCATCGCCATTTTACCTCTTTCACCTCTGCCAATCAAATTCACGTACTCTCCTGTTCCCTGCTTTCTCCCTCAACTCGGCCGCCGCACATTTGATGTACGCCTTCTAGACGACGGTCCTTAATTTGCAGAGCAGAGAGTCTTATTCACCGACGGAGAGTGACCGGCCGGGCACACAGGTGGATGGAGAAACTTTCTTTATCATCATTTCGAGATACTAGTTTGTGTGTCACACTGGGTAGATAACCGCTGGCCATGTCAAACACACTGACACAGCAGGCCTCTGGTGTGTGTTTGTCCTTGTACATGAATAAGTATTAGGAAATGTGAACTATTTTTATGCTTGAATCTGCGAAATAGTTTCCATCTTAGAAGTGGAATTAGTTCAAGATGACGTTAAGTCCATAAACAGATGCCATCCATTGTGCAAATAATTGTACAATGGATGGGACTGTATAACTAATTTGTTGCTCAATTGATAAAAATTTCCACTGAATTTGACTCAGACCCATTACTTTACTTTATCAGGCCATCTATGGTAAATGGTAAACATATGACTGAGCATCAGTGTGAGTCATGTGACACGAGTCATGGCCGTTGTGACAGTAATTGTTGTACAGCTCTATAACTGCACCTGCATCCCTTTCTGTCTGCAGATTCCTCAGTCACTCTGGAGGCTCCAGCAGCAAACCGAGGCCCCCGCCTCAGGCCGCTCGTAGGTATGTACTACACTATATGTTCGGCCTGCTGACTAAAAAAACACATTTACAGTGGAGCCCTTATAGAGGGTATGTGGTAATGATGACCAGGAACCTACCAATATGTCTGCTGTAATTGTTATATACTGGGTCATTCCTTACCAACTCACCTAGGACAGTTACAGAGTTGTTTATTTTCTCGTATTTAGATTTTTCTCTTAGGTACGAACGAAATTCAACAAAACTGGTCGAGTCAACGGGAAAAACACAACAGCACGAGGCCCATAGTGTCTTTAATGTTATCTGAAAGTAAAACAACAGATACAGTCATCTGATACTACTTGTGTCTTTATTCTAGTGCTTCTCTGGATGAAGGAAGTAGTGGAGCATCAGTGCTGAGTGGACAGGTACAAACTCTTTTGCTTCAAAGCAAACATAACATGAGTGATATTTCCAATTTCTCGTGTCTCAGTCACCATTTGCGCCATTCCTCACGTGACGCTTTCTGCAGAGAATGATGTTAATTTGTCTGCTTTTGCAGCCTTCTTCTTCCTGCTCCTTTGACGGCAGCCTGAAGTCAGATCAGTCAGATTCAGAGCCAAAGTGGCCCGAAGTCCCACCTGTCCTCAATCAGAATGAAGATCGCAGGAGGAACAAGTACCTAAGAAAGGATTATCTGAAGGTATGAGTATGCACACGCCTTGTATTTTATGGTTGGTGGATATTCTGCAGAACATACCTCATTATTCGCCTGAGGATAAATTCTCAACTTCAGATGATTTGTTGTGTATTTTTCATTAAGCTCTTTTGAGATATTCATCTCTAAAATTCCTGTTGCCACCTGAGTTTATCGGAATGACTGGATTTTTGTTTGTGGCGCTCACAGAACTGAACTGGTTACATTAAAAGAATTTCACAGCTCCATGCATCAGGACAGTCTGGAAAATCCACAGACCTCAGTGTGGAAACAATTTTCATAGGGTCTTTCTTTTTTTGTTTGTTCCAATAAAAACTATTTGCAGTGAATCCACAGTCCACAGTTCTGTGGAACTGGGATATTGTTTCTAGACATGTTGTTACTGCCTCACAGGTCTCATAAATGTGCATCAGGTAACCACAAAGATCCTTGAGAAAGTCCCAGGTTTTGTCAAGAAAGTTTGACAGTTATTCAGATTAAAGATAACATAGTGAAAGAATATATGATGATCATAGGCCATTTTTTTTATCATTATCATCTCACAGTATGTAAGTGAGTATGATATCAACAAGGAATTGAAGCGGAGCAATTCGTGTCAGTTCATAAAAAGAATTGTTTTTCCTTTCCTCACAGTACAAGTGTCAGAGTGCTCGGAAGAACTCCAGCGGCAATGACGACTGTGAGGTGGGTGTGAGAACCATCCTGTGTGGATAAAAATCAAAATATCTTATCATCTCAAAACATCCTTCAGTGCTGTTACAATGCCTTATTCGGATTTTAATTAATGTTTTGTCTTCAGGAGGGGTTGCGCAGCTCTGATTTCAGCACCACTCTGACAGTGTTTGGACTAAAGCCAAGATCAGGTAATACACAAGTGCTTGTTGAATGACGTCCACTGTGTTCACGTTTTCTTTCAGGGTGTGTGCTCTTCCTTTTCACCACAGTGATAACCATGAATTAAAAATAGCCCACCACAGGGTTATTATCTTCTAAAGGTGTGATGGAAAATTTTTATCACTCAATTACCAAATCCAGAATCTTAAGTAAAATGTGTCATATGTAAAGAGCAAAACAAATTTATTATTAATTTTCTTCCCCATGCATTTGATATATCAATGAGTAGAAAACAGCCTCTGTTACTTAGGATACCTTCAAATCAATGGGATTAGCTAAACAAGTCAATTAGTACAGTCAGCTTGCACAAGTATAAAATATGAAATCTGAGGCAGTGCACCATTGTAACCCAAGGCTCATATCTATTGTGATGTGAACACTTTCCTCTTTACGTGAAGCCAAAATATTTTTTTTAGGTGGAGTCCCGGCGTCCTTTCTCTGGAAGTGGGGAAGGTTTCTGAGGAACTGTTGATCTGTTCTATATCAGTGCATTAGCAGTCAGGGACAAGAAACAACAGGACTTTGTCTTTTCCTGATGATGAGCTTTATTTGGGTGTGCTAATAAATCTTGTTTCAGTATGTTAAGAAATCATGGAAATATGTTATTATCATGACTGAATTATGGTTATCTGTAAAAACACCAGTGGTGGAGGAAGTATTCAGATCCTTTACTAAGATAGTACTCATACCACATTGACAAAATAAATACTCCATTACAAGTAAAAGTCCTTCATTTAAAATGTTACTTAAAAGCACTCAATGGAGTTTTTTACTGGTTATGAAACGGTCTCAGTTTAATTCCAATGTCTCTATATGACCTACATAAGCAAGTGAAACCAACAGCGAGAAGACTGGCTATTTCTATTAATTTCTAATAGTTATTCTTAATGCCTGCCACCGGGTCAGATTTTTTCGCGAAATCAGACGAAACGGCGCTGGGGTTTGCTCTGGCTGAATTCGAGTTGCTTCAACCACTAACTGAAGGTCCGTCTCCAGAGCTGCCGCCTGCTCTCCTCCCGGCGAAGTAGTCTCCTTGCAGCAGGGAGTGAAACGGAGGGAACGTGTAACCTAATGTTAGGTGAAACACTACCGCCTTTGTCCACAGGGATCACCAAAATCAACACAAAATGAAAAGTTCCATTGAGCTGCTTTAAGTAAAAGTATGTAAGTATAAACAGGAAAATGTATTTAGAGTGTCAAAAGTAAAAGTACTCACTGCAGAAAAATGGCCCCTGTGACTGTTACATCATTACATCATTTTACTTTTGTAGTGAGCTCATTTTTAACTACTTAATATAGGGCTGCAAATAATAACAATTTTCATTATGGATTAATGAATGCTACAGTGGAGCGATGAATGATTATTTGGTCAATTTTCAATTGATGTTTGGGAAGATGAAGATTAGATGACTGCATGGTTAAAGATATAATCTTGAAGATTTTCATTTAAATGTTTGTTAAGTAACTATCTATCGCCAAATGATGCAACACAATGGTGATTGAGCCTATGGCCCACTGATGAAAGCCCTTGTATTTGCAGTACTATAACCCAGGTGTCGGCAGCGACTTTCCCAGAAAAATCACAGGCGGCGCACAGTAATGCTTTTAACAAGGCTTTTAACGCAACAGATTCGCTCTTCAACTCACCTGTGTGTGAAGTGGCATACTGTTGTTTCTGGTGTCTGCTAGTGTTGTGAGTAAACGGTTATGGCCAAAAAACTAAGAAAAGATCAATGACTACAGACAAGGAAACAAACTGAAACCTAAGTGAAGTCCAAAAACACACCTGCCCTAGGTGCCGTGAAAGACAACGAAATGAAAATCTTCAAGATTACAACTTTAAGCAGTGAAATTGTGAATTAGTTTTACAATAAGAGCTGAAATCTGAAAGATGACCCACTTTGAGTAGTGTCTTTATATTTAAAAGTACATATTTGGAAAACATTAGTATCATATACTGTAAGAAGCTGAATTATGAGACATAGAGGAGCCAGTGGGGTGTAAGGATTTTAGTGGGCTGCAATTCCAAAACAACTTTTTAAGAGAAGAAAGACGTGTGGTGAAGATAAGAGGTGAAGCTGAACCGCAATTCAACACCAAAGAAGTAAAGATGCAATGATAGTTGTTTTCCCACACGAGGTAGCTTTGTTTCACAGCGGCAGCGCCTTTTTTCTCAGCAATAAGAGATAATATTAAGATTACCTCCTTGTATATCATCAGACATCGGGGTTTGGTTCTTGGCCCTACAAGAGTATGTTTTATTTGGCACATTTTCCTGGAAAGCAGGAGAGGAATGTTATCACGCTGATCTGAAGCAGACCTCAGGTGGCCTGCGGTTGACCTGCTAGAATAGTCAGTAGCATGGTATCTATTTGTAGGATTCTCTTTTTATCTCACTGTGTGTTATCTGGAACTCAGGACAGTGCACCTCATTTATTATTTCAGCCTTCACCAGAGGAAGCCGTCAGGAGTACAGCTCGACAGACCCCAGTTTCACCATGAGGAGGAAGATGGAGCACTTGAGAGAGGAGATGGAACAGATAGGACTCTTACGGCAGGTTAGAAGCCTCATAACTTGTTTATGCCTTCGCATTTTGCACGAAGCATTGAGTCATTCACAGGCCGAAGCCTGCCAGATCCTGCTTTTGTTCCAGTGTTTATACATTTAAGTGAATATCTGACGTCCATCCAGAGGATTGTGTGTGTCCTTAATGAGCGTTCCCATTTAGCAATACGGAAGTGACCTGGTTTCTAAGAAACTGACTCATACTGTACTATGTATCAACCCTATAACTGACTCATCTCACTGTGTTGGATATATGCAGTAGGGCACATTGTGCATAAAGGTAAACCTTTCTCAACTTTCACATGCTGCCTGATCATGAGACATCATCACCACGTTGCTGTTGCTAATTTCTTCTCAAGTAGAGAGCTGCCCATTGGAAACTACCAACTTCCTGTCACGGTTTTTGTAGTAGTAGTCGTCGTACTGCTTTGTAGTAGTGCTATATTTTAGTACTACTGTAGTACTTTTTAGTAGCAAGTCGTAGTAGTAATTTACGTAGCTTATGTACTAAACTACATTCTTTCTGGTAGTGCTACATTATGAGTCACAGTAAAACCTGCCACTCATAATGTAGCATTAATAGAAAGAAGGCCAAGTCTTCTCATAGTGGAGAAAGATATGTTTTGGAAACGGCTCCCATTTTTAGACAGCGTGTTGACACGAATGACAGGATGACTGCTTAAAGTTATGTTAGTGTATGTTTTTAAAAGACTCAGATTTCAGATTTGCTCTTGTGTGAACATGTGCTATTCACATTCTAACGTGTTGTCAAAGAATATTTTCCTTTCTTAAATACCAATATTCAATAAGTTCACCTGTCACTCAGTATCCACTTCAGTTCCCTTACATTACATGTACGTCGTTTGTTGCATTGTTTTCATGAGGTCTAGCAAACATCTTGAGTGCATTTCCTTTCTCATAAAACAGGTTTTTAGTATTTTAAATCCTACGTTTTTTACATCTTAGGCCTTGAATGTTTACTTGCTAGCAGTCCTCTTCTTCTCTGCCTTTGATGGTGCATTACTGCGTATCTTGGCACATGACAGTGGGATAGTGTGAAACCACTGGCAGGAATGCAATGCGTAACGCGCCACCCGCATGCAGAACTGTTTTTTTTATGTGACATTGTATCTCGCTGAAATGATGTCAATAATTTGCTTATGCATTTGGACCGTAACATATCTCTTTCCTAGAAACACTGGCACATATTTCGCTCAAAGAACACTGAAGAATTGTTTGTGTTGTATAATTGGTAACATGAATGCAAAAATGGGGCCAAATAATACAAAAGTTTGAACAAACAGTGGGCAGCCATGGACAGAGATTAGGATCTTTTCCTAGAAGGGCAAAGAAAACATACAAACAAAAACAGAGAGAGTAAATAAATGGACTGACCACATTATTATTAATGGTGTCCTGTATCCCGGTGCTGATGCCTCTGTGATCTCTGTTAAAAGTCAAACTTAAGCTCAGAAGGTCACACCAGTCACAGGGCAACTTGACATCCTAAACTGGAGCACCCAAAGAAAAATGGTTTTGTTGTGAAGCTGAGTATCTGCTTGCAAGATGTCAGTACAGACAGGCCAACACACCTAAACTATGTGAAAAGAGCATAGTTAACAAAGAAGGCTTGAAAAATTGATTCCAAGTTGACACAGATTGTTCAAAAGAACAAAGATAGAGACATGGGGTCATGTGCCAGGAGAGATCAAAGAATGTAAACCACCTTGGTACATGTAATTAGGCAGAGACAACAGCAACCCACCGATACCTCGGTGCCACGTATGAGATCACAGAGATAACGACAGGTAGTGTGCACAGATAATATCACACCAAAGGCAGATGCTGTGTTCTTTACTTCATGTCTGCACGCCATTTCACAGGTTGAGATGTCCTGATATCCCAGAAGCAAGCAAATATTATTTAGAAGTTTGCAGGACTTTCCAAAACAGTAGATACGGAGTCTTTTACTGGAGGAAGAAAAGGCAAATAGGGGAAAATAGAGTCAGATCACACAGTGTAAAAGGACACAAAGCGGGAGGCTGTTTCAAAGTCGAGAAGCAACAACAGCAACCAAAGGAACGCAAAGCATGCACAGGCAATGCTTTCCATGCTGAGAGGAATAGAACAGACATTCCCTTTATTGGCAAACTGATTTCTTTCACAATATAGGACTCTCAATCAAATCATTGTCATAGCTGGTGAGACATTGCACTACTTTCTAGTTCCAGGAAAGTGTTCATGGACCAGAGTTTCACATTTTGGAAAACACCTTGAGGCTATGCTGAGAGCGCAACCACCCCTTGTTCATCAACTTTATGGAGAAAGCAAGAAAGCATCTGATAGTTGGCACACAAACACCACATAGTAAACCATTAACTTCAGTCAAATTCCCTCCGAAATCATTACCATCAATACTGAGATCTACGACTGCTTTGAATTCATTGTGATAGTCAGCAATAGCTGTTCCCCAGCAAGTCTGACCTGAGGCAAGAACACACTATGTCTCACATCCTTTTCCTGCTCCTCATTGACTGGATCATGATGACAGACATAAACCACAATGCATTCACTTGACTCTGCCCAACTAGCTGTAGGACTTGGACTTTGCTGGCGGCAGTGCCCACCAACCTTCATGTATAAGAACAGACAGACAGAGAGTCTGTTTTGACAAATTGTTACGGTAGATGCAGGGTGGACCCAAATGCAGACAGCAGGGAGGCAGAGCTGATGCCAACAAAGGTATTTATTTAAGCAAATGGCTTACTGATAGGTATAGGCAGGATCAGGAACACGGGAAACACACAGGAACAGAGTCCATTGGAACACAAGGACGAAACACAGGGATGTACGCAGCACATGGCAACGCAGGGCAACACAGGACGAACTGACAAAGAACAAAGGAAGAGGACTGGTAATCAGGTGGNTCAAACAAGTGGGAAACACACTAGGGCAGGAAGTGAAGTGTCTGACATGAGAGGCAAGTATACAAAATAAAACAGGAAATGTGGATGACTAAACTGAAAACAGACAAAGACAAGACTAGTGCGGGGAACGAGACATAAGAGACAAACGGGATCACAAAGAACACGAGGAGGAGGAAACACTAAGAAACACTGGGAACAAGGGCCCAGCCACGGACCATGACACAAATAGTGCGCACAGATCTAAACAGTCAATCTTTCAACATCTACTTTGATAAATTACGCCCTGTGGCATATGACTTCTACTACTTCGGGAACTTGGCAAGAACCTTTGGCCGCTAAAAGATGTTGAGACACATTCAGGTAAATTCAGTTATACCTCTGGCTAATGTGAAACATATGCAAAAATCCCATGACTTAAATATCTCAATCAAAAGCCTTTCTTCATTATTATTATTATTTCCTGACAATCAGGGAATTGTAGAGGATATCCGGGGTACATTTGATGTATCTTTTGTTCCCAAAAAATATCCAACCCAGGATATTTATTTGCAGCCCTTCTTCTGGAGCAAAACAGTCAAATTGTGTTTGTTCATATTTACTAAAGGGTCACAACAAGGTTGGGGAAAAAAGCAAACATTGCGTATGAGGTAACTTTACAGGAGCTCTCCATTCAGCACCACAACAACACAAGCAATGCCACAGTCCATTGATATTTACATGATTTTACCTTTCTGTTTCCCTTATTGGCCTTGAATATATATATTTCCTGACTCTTAATGGTTTACAGCAGGTCCAGTCTAGTAAGATATGTTGAGCATGAACGTTCATTCTTGACCATGGAAACAGTAGTTTGACAGAAAAATCTTAATTCAAGATCCATTTATGAACTTTTTTCCAGGGCTTTCAGCCACATGTCACAGCCCTCCTCAGTCGATGGAGTTTTCTCAGTTGTCGTAGAGATAGCTCAGTTGTCAGCAGCCCTGGAGAGGAAAACCGGAGTATTGTATGTATCACATGCGACAGCTGTGGGGATCACGACCTTGGTGAACTTACAAGGATCCTGGACAAGATAATGAATGAGCACCGGAACATGAGCTGGTGTGAACACTGGGCCAAAACAGGTCACAGCCTTGACTGTGAAGGGGTTGAAGGTCAAACGGCTGGAGAGAAGACCAACGAGGCCATAAACATTTGACACTAGAGGCCATCTTTGAACAGAGGCAGGGATTAACCTCTCTCCCCACATACACATCACCTGTTGTCACATGACCAAAGACCAATGAAATAGTCAATAAATAGGCCATAGGTTTCTAACTTTAAAGCAATAATCTGGTCAAAGGAGTTTTAAAGTTTAAAGAACCACCAGAAATCTCCCATGTTGATTCAGTCACTGGTCTTTTTGGTTGAGTTGACAACATCGAGCTTTTTAACAACACAGCTCCAAAAGTGTCTTGTGTTTACTTTCCAGACATGCACACAACATGTCTTTTAAAAGCCCTGCATCAGATCCTAATTAGAGGCAAATGAATACAAATCAGATGATCTGTGGCTTGGTGTATTTGCGTCTGCAGTCTTAAAGAATACCAGGTAGTATTTACCACAACTGTGGGCCAAAAATAGAAAACCCTCAGGTGTATTGGAAGCACCTTAAACTCCATTAAACATCACAGGACTCACACCATTTTCTCTGGAAAATCTAAATAATATTTCCCATTGTGTTAACGGGATTATCATCAGGAGCAGTTTATATGATCACATAAACAGCTTTTCTCACAGTATTTACAGTAGTGATATTATTTTGTAAGCGTGCCCAAATATGACTAACTCATACAGTGCAGTGCAGGCCTGGACACTTTCCTCAGCTCATTTGCTGGTCACACCCACATGCACTTTCTGCACTTGCATTTGTGCTTATACCTACCAAATAAAACTCCCTTGTCAACCAAAATGTACTTTTTTTTTTTGTCAGAGGACAGAGATGTCATTAGGTCGTTGTTAATGTGTTTGCAGAACATTGAGTCCAGGCTGAAGGTGTTGCTCCCAGAAGATGTTGGAGCTGCTCTGATGGACGGGGTTGTCCTTTGCCATTTAGCCAATCACATTTGCCCTCGGTCTGTCGCCAGCATCCATGTACCATCTCCCGCAGTGGTAAGCACACTGAAACACCAAAAAGGGTCTCTATTTTAAATCACAAATGCCACAGAGTTCTAGATTCTTGAAAAATACCACTTTGCTATAATAAATTCGCCTTTTTTGTAGCTTTGTCACTCTGTGTGGTTAACAGTTCGGAGTAGCTATATTCATCATTGCCTATAAAATTTACGTAACCTCACAGCTTAATGAAATATTTTTGTTCTGCTCTGAATTTCTGACATGATTGATATTCCGGCCTTTAGCCAAAGCTTAGCATGGCTAAATGCCGCAGGAATGTGGAGAACTTCTTGGATGCCTGTAAGAAGCTGGGTGTATCACAGGTAAATTATATTATCTACAATTCTCACTCATGTGTTTTAAAAACAAGCACACCTTTAAGCTGTGTTAGCTTTGCTCAATATTTTGTTAAGATTTATGACCTATCAATGATAACTGTTGAGCTCTGGAACATACAGTCCATTGCAAACCTGTATAATACTGACTTAAGTTCTGTCATGCACTTGTACATTTTTTTAGCTCCCCACTGATGGAAAATGTAACCCGTAGCTAATGGAAATAAAAGAAGATTTATTATCATTTGCTTTGGAAAGATCTGCCTGATAAATAAGTATTGAAATACTTACTATGAGACAATTATTTAAATATCACACTGCGGTAAATACCGATCTAAATCTAAATAAGAACCATTCTTAAACGAAACACACTGAAACTTATACTGAAAAAGGTTCTGCAGAAAATGTAGGACTCGACCAAAATTTCCTCCACACAAATGGAATTAAAGGGTCAGTCCACCCAAATTACAAGAACACATTTTCTGACTTACCTCAAGTGGTATCGACCCACACAGATAGTTTCGTATGGAAGTCAAAAAAGGCCATACTGATTTGAATTTTATAAGCTGAATACCTAATTGAGAAATGTAACCATACTGAACGATGAAATTTAAATCCCACTAAAAACCATCTATGTGAATTTATGTGGTTTGAATTCTCCTCTTTGAAATTTGAAGAAGGTAAGTTTTACAATGTCAAAAACATTTATTTTTA
This sequence comes from Oplegnathus fasciatus, assembly GCA_003416845.1. NCBI lineage: Eukaryota > Metazoa > Chordata > Actinopteri > Centrarchiformes > Oplegnathidae > Oplegnathus > Oplegnathus fasciatus. Next base: position 136,252 of record NTHP01000641.1, read on the forward strand.
GGATTCACAAATAAAAAAAGAATTAAAAAAGATGCCTAGGGTTTCCAGTTTCTCATCTTTCTTGGATCACATGTCTGACAGAACTTAACCTGATGGGATAGAGGTCTGATGGATTATATTCAGGCTGGATTGCTTATCCTAAGTAGCCCAAATTCTCAACTTTTTGGTGCCTGAATTTCACCATTCCAGTTTTAGCAACTAGACTTTTTTTTACTTGACTTGAATTTTTAGATCAGAAAATGACCAACTGAAGTTCAGCAATGTGAATGTACTTTTTAAAATATTGGACAAATCTGAATTTCTGAACCCTAAAAAAAACATTGTAATTAAGATTTTGACATTGCACAACCTGAAATGACCCCTTTCAAGGTGAAACATTTAAATGCTATAAATTCAGTGGTATTTGATTTTTAGCCTGTTAAGTAGTGATGTCATTTCACAATTAGGTATTCAGTTGCATATAAGTTTAAAATCCTTACAGCCTTTTGCTTCTTTCTTCTTTTTGCTTCCATAGTTTTGATGTAATTTGTCTAGGTATATGTGATAGCTGCTTTCAACCAATACAATGGTGGTCAATGGTATTTCATTTATGGTGGGTGCACAAATATCTCAAAACCACTGCACCAAAACTATCAGCATCACAATTATGATAGTCAGATATTATTGTGGTAAGAAAGAAAGAATGTTTTTTTGTGTGTTTTGAGTGAACTGATCCTTTAAAAAGTGATGATATGTAAAATCTGTGTTACTGTGAATGAAGCAGTGTGTTGTTACTGGAGTGAAGGAAGTCTCATAAATATGCTTTAGTCAACCACAGAGATCCTTGAGAAAGTCCCAAGAGAAACAAGCAATAGCTTTATTGTTATATTTATTTTGATTTAACATGACACAGAGATGAATATCTCAAAACCTCAGCACGTAAAACACTGTTAAATATCACTTGAGGTAAGTGAGAAGGTATGTTTTGTTTTATAATTAGGGTGAACAAACCATTTAAATAATGAGGGAGAAGAGAAGCTACGTAAGCCTCTTTCACCTCTCTTTTGCTGCGCGTAACTGACGAAAGGCGTCTCTCTGCTAACTCAGGACAAGCTGTGTCTGCCCCATCACATCCTAGAAGAGCGCGGTCTGGTGAAGGTGGGTGTGACTGTTCAGGCTCTGCTGGATCTGCCAACATCGAAGCCCACGCAACTGTCAGCTGTTTGACACAAGCCTGAATGACGCATCCAACCTGCCGTCATCCAGCCAACCCCTCCCCCCAGCCCAAAACCCACACCCCATCGCCAGGGACCAGAGAGCCCCTCAGGGCGAGGACCCAGTGGGCAGTGGGTCTTTGGGAACCTGCTTCTGCCTGACTGAAACAGGAGACATGAGGGAGAAATACTTCTGTCTCTTTATATGATGTCAGCTGACACCCACTTCCCGTCCATCACATTTTCACTTGTATCCTGTTCCTAGTTACTGGGGTCATCTTGTATGCGTGTGGACTAGCAACGTGACTGTGTTTCCTGTGCGAGCTGCACAGTTTGGACTTGCCAAGGAGAGATGGACAAGACAGTTGGTCTATAGGAAGACCTGTACATCCCTCTTCAACATGCTCAGTGATTATTGAGCCTGCAAGTGCCAGTACTGACAACATTTCCATGCTGGTGTTGGAGACATTGGCAGTGAGGAGATGACAGACATGTGACTCACTCTTTCACTAAAGAGACCTAAGCTGCACGCTGGCCTCGCAGCCACAAACCACTGACTGACCTCAAGGGGTTCTTACGCTGTTGACTGTCTCTTCTTTTTGTGGAATTTATTTTTCCCATGAAAATAGATTTTTGAATTTACTAGCGTTGCATCAGGTCCCTACTGTAATTTCTTTTCAGCAGCCGAACCTGATTCATAAGTAATGTTGACTCATTTGCGAAGTTTTGCATGTGAGCAATCACATCTCCACTGTTTTTTGAGGGAGGATGCAAGGGTTGCCTCTGAAAAGCGTGAAAACTAGAATTCATGCTGCAGTAGACGTTCTGCCTTCTGTTTTCCCTCAAACTCTGGTGTGTTTTCGACATCTTTAAACTACTGTACAAATCATGCACAACTCCGTACCGAAGTTCTTTCTCAGTACAAACCTGCATGCACCAGGGAAGTGACATCTGACCACTGTGAGAACATGTGCTCAGCTGCGGCCAAGAGCGCTAACGGTCCTGTTTTGTAGCAGTTTTTTCATTGTACATGCAAGGTTTCTGTTTTTGAAAAATATTCTGTATTCTAACTTTTCTAAAGCTTTTATACTTTCTTCCCAGTCATTGCCAACTTTCACTTGCCATTCCCGTGGAGTTGAGAGCATGGGTGTGCAATGTCAAACATAAAGCGGTTAGGATTTTATTGTTTTTCATAACCTCAGATGAAACATGTTTATACTGTATGTGTTTGTGACTGGAGGGTGAATTCATTGTTTCAGGGAAATGCAATTATTTATGTATTTATTCATTTGTTTTATATTTATATGTTGTTACTTTGTGCGTCTTTAACCCTGCCTACCCGTTCAGGTGCGGTGCAGTTGAACATTTACATCTCTGTTTTCTGTATGCTCCTGTTCAACTTAATGACTCTGTGGCCAGCAATCGGAAAGTGACTTAAAGCAGCTGAAAGTGTTATTTAAGATGCATTAGTGACAACTTTCTCACCTGTATTTGAAATTGCTTGACACTGGTATAACATGAGAATCACTAGTGTGGAAATGAAAAACAAATATTTTCACACCATTTGTCAGTAGATTGACAGCATCAATTGTACCTTCATGAAAGAGGTTTAATTCTGTAGCAAACATTACGCAAGAGTTGATCATGTTCACAAACCCCGGGGTATTCTAAACTGAAAATTCGAGTTATGTGGCAATAGAACAGAAATGTCACCTGCGCCCTGTTTACTTTAAGCTTCTATGTATTAAATCTACGTTAGTAGTTCCTTATTAGGGCCCGAGCAGCAACCGCTACTTATTCTTATTCTTTCACTCTTTGAGTGCATTTTTGAGGATCTAAACATACTCGAAAAGTTACCAAACTTGGCACACACATCACAAGTGCGGTACATTGCAGTCTTATATGGGACTTGGCTTTGGGTGTGGCAAGGGGGCTCAAGAGCGCCCCCTACAAACAAAAGACAACCACTTAGTTTCACCTACACAGCTGGAATTTGGTAGGCATATGTATCTTGTCGAGACGAACAAAAAATCCTCTTGGTGCCATTCCCTAAATCCAACAGGAAGTCGGCCGTTTTGAATTTAGTGGTCATTTTTGGCGATTTGCTGTCTCCACACTTTAACAAACTCCTCCTACAGAATTCATCAGATCAACTTCAAATTTTGGCAGTGCAATCTAAAGACCTTCGCGATGAAAAGTTGTGCTATCTGTGAGTTTTCACCAAATGGCGTGGATATGGCGTGGATATGGCGTGGCGGCCATTTTGTGCGTTTCGCCATGAAACATCAAGTTCTTGTAACTCAAAAGTACATTGTCCAATCTGACCCAAACTTCACAAGTTTGATAAGAGTCCGGGCCTGAAGACATCTACATGCCAATATTCAGTCATTGTCATAGCGCCACCTACTGGCAACAGGAAATGACATGTTTTACACTTTGATCCACTTCTCCTAGAGGGTTAACCACATCCACCTCAAATGTGGTCAGAAAAGCCTTAAAATGTTGATGATGCTTTATTGTGAAGATTGTGAGTTTTCATCGAACGGCGTTACCATGGCGACGCGGTGAATTTCGATGTGCCGCCATCAAACAAGAAGCTTTTGTAACTCGGCTGTAGATGGTCAAATCTGCCCAAAATTTCACATGCTTGACAAGACTCCAGGCCTGAATACATCTACATGCCAAAATTCACTCATACTCACAGCGCCACCTACTGGCAACAGGAAGTTATAGGCGCTGTATTTTAATGTACTACTCCTAGCAGGTTCACCATATCCCCTTCAAATTTGGTCAGTAAAACAGTAAGACCTTGATGATCCTTTATTGTGAAGAATGTGAGTTTTCATGGAACGCTGTTGCCATGGCGACGCATCATTCGCCATGAAACAGGAAGCTGTTTTTGAGGGGCTAGGGATGCTCGAAAACTCACGAAACTTGACACAGACATCGGAAGGGTTGAAAATAGATATCTGATGTGGGTCACAGGATTGTGTGTGGCAAAATGGCTCCATAGCACCCCCTACAAAATTTCAAAGAAGCAGCCCTCATTGTACATTTCACCAAGATGTATAAAATTTTCTAGGCACATGTAACATCCCAAGACTGAAAAAAGTCTCTGGTGCCATGACCTAAACCCAACAGGAAGTCAGCCATTTTGAATTTCATTTCAAATTTCTGTGTATTTTTGGCCATTTACAGGAGTCATACTTTAACGAACTCCTCCTAGAGAATTAATTTTGCGCGTTTTGCAGTGAACCATCAACTTGTTGTAACTCAAATACCCATTGTCCAATCTGCCCCAAACTTAACATGTTTGATACGAGTCCGTATCCGATTTACATGAAATTTACATGCCGTGGTCTACACATGATATCCAGCAACGTGACGTTTAATCAGTGTGTGTTCTCTAGCGCCACATAGTGGACACAGGAAGCGACATTTATCTCATTCAGGCAGTGTCCAACGGTCACGAACATTCAAAGCCATGTTGATCGACCTCCTGTGGGGACACCGCGAATGCCGCTCTCCCTGCGTGCGCAAGGGTGCAAGGGCCCATTCATCGCTGCTTGCAGCTTTAATTGTTCCTTGTTATTTCTGCAGGGCATTCAATCTTCTTGTCTGGTGGTTGGCATGTCAGTCATGCCCTTTTTGGATGGGATAGAATTCCCTCAGGCAGCTGTGGTGCAACATTGATTTTCCAACATGTCCAACATGTGAAAAACTAAAATTACAGTGGAAATTGAAGTAAAGCACATTATGGATTAATTATAAATACTAGAAGTCCAAATACTGATCCTAACGTTTGGTCCCCCAGTACACTGATTTGTAGACAATACCTAATTTACACAACACACCATTCATATGTGTGTGAGTGAAACAGAGGAATTTCAGTATACTGTATTTCAAAATGCACCTTTGAAGAGAAGCAGAGGACTTCACGACCCTTACGGACTCTGGCTATGGCTGTTGTTAGTTCAGTATGGCAGCCTGTAGCTGACACAATGTCCCATGTTTACAACAAGTAGGCAAGGCAGTTAGAGCAGAGTGAAGTCTAGCGAAGACATAACATATCATGATGCAAAAACTGCTCTAATATGAGTGTATAGTTTGTGTAGCTGAAACATCTCGGAGGACAACAGTACTTAATGCCACCTCAAAGTCCACAATCGTGTTACACATCATGTTAAACCGCATTGTGACATCTAAAAACATGACATATTGTGCCTTAAAGGAGGGGTATTCTTTGGTTTTTCTGCAGTCTTGTGTAATTGTTCCATGAGTTATAGTTTTAGCAATTCACTTCCCTGTACTTCTTTGCCACATTAAAGGAGAGTTAAGTTAGAGCTCAGCGGTCAACTGTGAAACAATTCCACGGTCTACAGTGCATAAACAACCAATATCTGAGAGACTTGTCCTTGAGCTCTAGTTCACTGTCTCTGGCGTGACTTGCACGAATCAGCTTTTCACTTTTTTTTTGCTTTTTATTGTGTCACATTTTGAATACTGTTCCTGAGAACCTCCGCTTCCTCTGAATGGGCTGTATTGACTGACGTTGTGCCATCACTTTCCAAAGAAGAGAAGCTGCAGACATACAAAATAACACAGGGCTTCCAGCTTATCAGGCCTCGAGTGTAAATTATGCACAGGTCCTCACAAAGTCTCATGTTACGCCTTTTTCTTATGAAGAAAATCCGCTTGGCCTCTGGAAGTACCCATTTTCCGTTACACTCTTTCCTGTTGCTGTATCCTGACAAACACATATCTAGATAAGCATCCGTAGGAAAATAATAATACGAAAACGTGCACAACAGTAGGCTGCATCTTAGAACAGCATCAGCTGAACACAAAGTGGTCTGCTGACTGCAGTTATCACCATGTAAAAAGTTCTTTTATTATGACACAAGCTGGTGTGAAATCTGAAAAATAAACTCAAAATTGTAGCACACAGCGCTATGTTAGCATTACAGAAGCTGACTGGCTGTATTTGAATGACTAGAGTCACACAGCAAAGGCATTATGGTATGGTAACATTGTAACTTCACATGATCTCCATCTGTGTACAATTACAGGTTTAAGAAATTGAACTGATGTGTGACCTACCTCAGGTTTGCTGTGTCAAATGTTGGAGGTTTAGATTCGGATGCTTTTCTCATCAAAAGGCGAAAGAAATTATGTTTTAAGACTTTAGCTAACAGTGTCTGTATGCACTGCTGTCTCATATGCTTCTGCACATATTCTTGAGTTTTCCAAATGACTCACAGTTACTTCGTGTTTTGGAGTTAGGTGAGCAGCAATGTGAAAAGAAATGGGATCGCACTGGCACAGAATGAATCACGGCACAAAAAGGGGCAGGAAGTCATGTTACAAAGTGGACATTTTGTGGTTTAAATCATCATATGTGGCTACTGCTGTGTTTTTCTAATGGGATTAAAGTTGATTTTGTATATGAATTGTATGGCAGGTGAGAACTAGCACACACGGCTTGAAAACACTTTTTCCAAGGTGTGGTGACTTTATCAACATATAATCAAGCCATCACGCACCTTGAAGGCTCTTTGTCCTTGTAACGGTGGCAGTTCACAGCTGTCTTTTATTGTATAGCTGGTGAATGTGCTAGATGTGACTCGCCCCTTGTTTTTGTTATGTCCATGGTAACACACACTGCTTGCCTGGACATGTAATATCTTCCTATGCGTCTTTTTTTTTTCAGCTTTGTGTCCTTTTTCTATCCCGTGCTTATTCTCTGTAATCGCCTTCAGTGTTCTTCCTGTCATTAATTCACGCACATGCTGGTACATGCATGCTGGAGTTGATCAAGTGTTAAAATTCTAATTAGTCTGTAATGTTTTACTTGTTCACACCTATGTATCACTCCAATGCAATGCCTTGTAAGTGTGGTGCTGCCCCCCTCCTTCTCTTGGTGTCTGTGCGCCTCACAAGAATAGGTGTGCGGTTTCCTTCAGTTCTCTGTTAGTTTACACCCTAAAAGGTGAGGTGACTCATTCATCTGTTAGCTAGGGAGAGCAGAACAATGTGACTCCTGTTTTCTGCTTGTACGCAGTGTAACTATGTTGTCATATGTTTACCACACCGATGCCTTATTCTTGTTTTACCTGTGCACACACACTACTGTATGTTTCATTGTTTTACGTTTTAAGTGCCAAATCATGAAGGCATCCTTTCATCGCAGCCTTCAGTGTTTGAGCAAAAGCGTTACTATGACCACTGTCAACACTGTAGACACATATCTACTACTGGATCTCTAAATGATGAAAATCACACACACACACACTGCCCCTGCAGGATATTACATACTTTCAGTAGCGGTTTAGCAGCAAGTCTTTGTTTAAAGGATAGGTTCACGTAATTTCGTCTTAAAACAATATTCACTTGCCCATATATGCATTGACACGGCTTTTGGTGGATGTAATCGTTCCTCCTGTTCATACTGGCCGTGAAGCTGATATGAGGCTTCAGCAGTCTGAGCCAGACAAATCAATATCTTCTAAATTTTCAGTCGTTTTAGTGTGAAATTTCCTCATTGTTTTTCCACGTGTGTCTTTGTTGAAGGTTTTGATTTGTCTAACTCAGGCTGCTGAAGCCTCATATTAGCTTTGGCCGAAGTATTTTTACGCAGAATGAGGACTGTGGATTTAGTCCCCCATCTCTTACACTGGAATCCCATCAAAAAAGGGGTTTCTCCAGGGCCAGCAGGACTGGAGGAATGATTGTAGCGACCGATAACTCTCTCGCCGTACATATGGGCATGTGAGTGAGGCAAAATGTGAACCTATCCTTTAAAATGTTTGGAGGAGGTGGAGATCGAACAGTATGTGAAACTTCTATTGATCAAAAGTAATAGCTGATTGTCATTTTTAAACATTAATGCGTGTGGTATCATCTGTGAACATAGTGTTTTATCTCAAGAACAGCTCAATCCAGTTCCTTATTATTTGGTCATTCTGTTGTACAGATCTGATTATTAGCAAATGTGCGTGTTTTTGAGGAAGGGCAATCTACAGAACATTCTTCATGTTGCTTGTAAGTGACACTCCCTTTACCACACCTGCGGCAACACTTAACGAACTTTCAGAAATGTCAATCATTTCCCACCGATACTGTAGAGGTGCTGATCTGATTGTCTTCTGCATTATTGCACTAATTGCATCTCTATCTGTAATTGGGTCACACGTCGCAACGGCTATCAGAGTTTTGCTTGTTTTGATTTAACACTTGTCATCTCATCCAAAGAAAACAGTGAGACAGTGAGTCATGTCTGAATACTACACTGCCAAGAAAGTTCAAACTTCTGTACATAAGCTTTTTGTATTTTAGAACGAGTCAAATGCATGCAAGAATACCGAATGGCTGAAGCTGAACCTCTGTACATATCATCTGTATAAATTCCAGGGATTTCTTAAAAAAACAAACAAACGTGGTCAATATCAAATAAAGTCAAACTCTTTGCAGCTCAGTCTGTCTTCTCTTTTTATTACATGCATCTCAGGCTCTGGCTGGTAGAGCACCTAGCGTCATGTGCTGCCTAAAGCAACGTCTGCTGACACACACAGTGATTTATAGTGCACCAGCTCTGGATAACTTCAATTACTGACTATCCTGGAACCGCTTCCTTAGAAGTGTATTTAGGTCAATGTTCAAGATAAAACAAATTGTGGGAATGTACTGACAATTGTTGTATAGGGGATATGAGTACAGTAAGACCTCCCAAACAAGAACATCAGGTTCACAGAAGCATTGAAATCATAGGCTTGTGTTTTTAATACTGACACTGAAAAACCACTTTGTGTCACGTGACATCTGCAATGTCTCCCTCCTCCCCCTCCTCAGACTCTTCCTCCAGTGCTTAAGTCTCTCTGCTGCTCAGCTCCTGTGTCCCCATTTCTGAGCTTGTTCCAGTTTCCCAGTCAGCTCTGGTTCATGTCTCCCAGTCGGAGCCCATCTCTGTTTCTGCTTCCCTGAATCAGCTTCCCGGAGCCCGAACTGGTCTTCGCTTCTCTGTCGAGCTCGATGCCATCTCCAGTTTCTGGGTGTTCGTGTTTGTTTTCCTGCCTGAACGAAAATCGATTTCTCTCTGAGTCTGATCCTGCACCTGTGTTTTCCATCCCTCTGTCCAACTCTGTTGTCTTTGTTCTATGGATGACTCTTTCCCGTAATTTAAAAAAATTACTACTTGCTGGGAATCTATCACTCTATTCCCAGGAAAAACATAGTATCTCACCAACACAAGACTGCAGATAATTAATCACAAAGTGGTTTATACAGTCATTTTGGATGTTTATGTGGTTATAGGTCTTAATTAACAACAATTCCTCACTGTCTTGACTTGAGGTTAAAACTGTATGCAGCGGCAGGGAAGAAAGGTACATCGCATGCAGCCATTTTGGTGCTTTGAGGCACGAGAGCATTGTTCTTGGACGTTTTGTTGTAAGGTCAGGGCTATCTCATGCACTCGATGCTCCGCCTATTGATGACCACTCTGCGCTCTGATTTGGGGATGAGTGCATGTAAAGTATTTTTTGCCACACAGCTGAACTGTAAGCTGCCACTTTAGCACAAAAGAACAATTGGAAGAACAAATCACTGCAGCTGAAAAGTCGATCCAGTAATACGACCATAATGACAGCATGTCAAGGTTGGACTTCAAAAGCTTCAGCAGTTTAAGGTAGTGTTGATGAGGTTTGGATAGTGTGTCTTTGTATTAGTACATACGATCGTCTTCAGTACTTGAACACACAGACACATGCTAAAAATCCTGGGTTTCTGCAGGTATTTTTTCCGGGAAAAGAGAGTTGATTTTGGCAGGCATTCCTGATAAATACCAGTCTGTTTTTTGCCTCCCCTTTGCCCTTTTTTCTTGTCTGTTTCTTCCTCCCTCATAAAGTGAACTTCTGTTCCTCGGCTTGCCTTTTCTGAGCCTCCACTCAAGTCTGTCCGCCTCATCGCTCCAGTCGACTTCTCTTTATTCTCAGCCTCAGTGTTGTAGTTCCTCCCCCAAGCCCAGTCTTCCTGCATCCGGCCCCTCTGAGCCTCATCATTCCGTGTCCAGGTTGTCCCTTTGTTTAAGTGAGGCTTTGTTGTTTGGTCCTTAGGTTTTTCCTTAGACAACCTGCTTGTTTCCAGCTTCTGGGCTTCCCCTCCCGATCCAAATCCTTCTCTCTCCTGCCAGCAAGTCGTCCTCCAAAGCTGTTCTCCTTGTCTCTCCAGCTACTGAGCTGCCATCCCAAGCAGTCCCACCTGTGTCTGCAGCTCAAGCTGTTTCTTTGGACTCCTTTCCAAGTAGATCCGCCAATCTCTCCTACCTCTCCTGGCAGCCTTCCCGAGCAGTCGTGTTTGCTTTATCTGTACTTGAAACCTGCATGACTGGTTCTGTGGTTCTGAGTGATGGATTAGCCTATCCTGTACTACCTGCCTGTTGCCTGTGTGTATGTCCTGCTGCCTGCCAGAGCCCTTTCCTGCCTCAGCCCATTTGGATTTGTTTGCCTGTTGTAACTTCTAGTCAGCTGCCAACTGTAAGCCACTGAACCCTACTGTCTACTGGGTTACAGTTGTTGCTAATAGCCTGACACTTTGAGTCCTCTTTATGCTCAACTACACCTACACACTGTATTGCCACATACTACATCATGGCTTAAATTCTCACTTGTACTGTGCTGAGGAAAAAGAAAAAAAACACTTTGATTTCTTTCAGTCCAATCAGACCTTCTCATACATATCAGCAGCCTGTTACTGTAGCATATTCAAGACATTATAATCAAAATAAGCTTTAAAGACTCAGCCTCTTGACACAATCACAATGAGAATTCAAACCACTGAGACAGAACCACGTGGATTTGCACCCTTGACTTACCCTGTCTGCACTTTCTACTGGAAAGGGATTGATATAATGCTTTATACGCACATTACATTTAGATGCAACACTTTGGGAAAACATCATTAAGGACAGAATAATGGCTGCATACTGCCTCAAAACCACAAGTTTATTTAACTAGACAACATTTCAGGTATGTCATGAAGATGTGATTGTGGCCAAAACCTTAAACCAACTTGTGGTTTGGAGTCAGTGTGCAGACATTAATCTTCTTTTTACACTTGGTTGTCTTCACTTGTTCGTTTAGGGTTGCTTTCTGACGAGTACGTTTCAAACTCAAATTGCTCCCCAGGTTTCTGTCAAGTAAATGTCAACATTTTAAGTCATACAAATGAAAGTTTCATTTCTTTTTGATAATTTGATCAAGCATGACAAACCGTTGTAGCCTTTGATGATACAGATGCTTTATGTTTCAGTTTAGTGCATGAACAATATAATTTGATGTTTCAAATACTTTTGAAAATCAATAAAAGTTAATATTATGATTTACGAGTGAAGTGAATTAAAGGAATTAAAGGTTTATAAAGGGTATGGCCCTAAACGGTGATAATGTCAGTTTGCATCATTATCAGTTTTCAGTCTTATCTTCCCACATGAGATAGCGGAGGTGCATTCAGGCATTTCTTCTGTAAAGTGAAAAACCACTTCACCTTGTCATGTTTACCAGGAATTTGCCTTCATGCATTTGCCAGTTATTGACATACATCATATTTACTGCACAAATGAAAAAGCTGTGAAAAAAAAGCTGTGACTAAATGAAGTTAGGTAAACTGATGAGTTTGCTGCTGGTTTTTACCACTTTGTCAACCATCTGAGGGTAAATTCCTGGTGTTAAACTACATATATACTTATACATGTCCCTATGTTTTACTTTACGAGTCTGCTGCTAAATTCACCCCTAGTTTTGGTCTCTGAGAAGCAGTGTTGGAAGAAGTACTCAGATGTGTTAGTTAAGTAAAAGTAGCAAAACCACAGTGTAGAAATACTCTGTTACAAGTAAAAGTGCATTCAAAATTTTACTGAAACATTTATAGGAAAAGTAACTAAAGCTGTCAAATAAATGTAGTGGAGTAAAAAGCACCTCTGAAATGTGGTGGACTAAAAGTATAAAGTAGCATAACATGGAATTACTCAAGTAAAGTACTTTAAAAGTAAATGTGCTTGTTGTACCACCACTGAAGCAAGATGATTCATCTGGGGAGGACAGCTTTGTGTACTTCATCCATAAACAAATTCAGATCCTAAACTGGGATGCAGCATACAGCATGTACTCCTTATCAGTGACCCACTTCCTCCTGAACTTTGACCCATGAAATATTTTTTGGGCAGAGAATTTGGAAGATTTTAAAACAAGCATCGTTACACACCGATGTCACGCAGTGCAAAAGTTCATGTTGAAGTTCAAGAACTGATCTATCATCGCAGCGATCCAGGTTCAATAAGCATACGGACACCTACAGTAACTGAACCTACAGAAAGATTGTGGATGGGAAGCCAGTGAGGGATCATGTCCTTGTTTCTGCTAGTGAGTGGTTGTCAGGAGGCAGTTGAGATCTGGGTAGGGGGGTGACCATTGCCAGGTGCTGACTAATAGAGGCAACACCAGGTGTTGACTCATATGTATCAAATAAAGCATGTATTTGTATGTACCGTTCCCATGACGACAGTGGGAATTGATAATGACAAGGACCACAGTACAAAGGAAGTGGAAGTGGGGAAAACGCAGGGAAAAAAGCATTTTTAAAGAGTAATCTGACACAAAAGCTTTGTTTCACTGACCTCTTGTGGCTTGAAGTTTTAAATCTACTGCATCACCAGATTAGAGCATTGTTTCGGCAAGAGTTATTTACATCATTTAATAATCACTTTAAGTTTCTAATAGCTGGATTTCAGATAAAATAATAATACCTTAAATGGCAAAAAACTCTGTGAGGAAGAAATCTGATCTTTGTTTGTTTGAGTGTGGCACAAAGAAACGTTACTATAGCCAAGTGAGGAGAATTTCCGAGGAATTTGTTCTCATCCAGGAATCGCAGTGACAAGACAAGAGCCAACATGAAATGACAAGTGTAAAAAATGAAAATAGAGTGATACTAATTGCTTTCTCAAATAGCAACGGAATTTCCCCGTCTCTCCCCTCTCTCTGCATCTTCCTCTTCTTCTGAGCACCATACTAATATCCACGCCAAAACGATGCCTATGCGGATACGGGATCATTGCCCTCCGAGTCCTTTCAACTGAGTCAGACTCAACCCGTAAGACACAGCTCGGGTCAGTCCACCCACGCTGTCAGCCTCATAAACTCTGCCTGAACCTGCCTCAGAAGGAGAAGCTCCCACTGTGCTCTGGTGAGTACATTCGTCTCTCAGTCTGACAGCTGGATTTGGTCTCAGCAATATTTCATTTAATATTATGTTTTTATTTTTGCATCATGCAGTCTTTTTTTTGGGATGTTTTTGATTTGTTTTGGTGCTTTTTAAAAAAACAACTATTATCATCATTCCGTTAAATTAATTACTTTTGGATTTAATAGTAGAATTTAAAGTGAGCTCGCTCAGTGCCAGCTGTGAAAATATAGGCTACACATTATTATTCTGTTTTGCCGTTTTTACAACTTATTTATTAATTTGCATCTGTTTTTTCAGTCTTGGCTATAATATATATATATATATATACACATATATATATATATATGTATATACATATATATATATATATATATATTCTACTGATGGCGACTAAATCCTGGCTGACTCATCAGGCGACACTGATGCTACTCTTACTAACCTGGAGGGAGAGCATGCATTGCAACGGACTCGCAGGTTGGTCCACATCTGTTTGCTTCAATGAAGACTTTAAACCGAAATCCTCAATGCAACGTGGGAACTACACAAAATAAAGTAACGTGAATTTGAAGGGGCGCATCAGAAATAAATTGCTCTGCAGAGACACGTATGGGTCCAGTATGGGTGCGACTTTGTGCAAACGCTTCCAAGAAACGAGGTGTAACTTTTTAAGACACAATAAGAGACAAAGATTAAACATTAACATTCATTCAGTAAAGGGCTTTTGCAGTTGATGCACGCACCTCACTGTAAATAAATATCCTTTTCACTTGCAGTGGATCCCCCTGAGAACCTCGCGATATTAGACCCTGGTCATTTTGGACGTCTGGAGATCACATGGAGCCCCGCAGCCAGTTTGATTAATATGACAGACTGCCCAGAACTGTATCAGCTGGAGTACTTCAACGCATACAGGGACAGCTGGAAAGTAAGTGCTTACCGTTTTATTCAAATCTTACTCTACCTGGAGGCACAATCTCCTGTCAAGAATAATTACTATATCAGTAACATTATCAGCTATACTAGCAGTTAATGAAGGCATTATCATGCCATCATTACAACGTAATCTCATACCTACACTGTATGAGATCCAGACATGAAAATACACATTTAACAGCTGTAAAATGTTTTATTGTGATTACTTCTCTAAATAGATGTTTGTGTAGCAACCCTGATTAAATGTGTAAATCTATGTGAGACAAGGAGGTGTGTGAAAAAAGTCTTTGACAAAATTGATAGCAGCCTTAAACTTCAGAAAGCTGTCACTTCACTCCAGATGATCAGCTGCACCCCTTGTTTTATGGAACTTTACAGTGGGAATTACTGATTTAGATAAGGACACCAGTTCTGTAGAAACTTTGATCTGTTTGGAAGCATTAGAATATCAGCACATGTAGGTGCAGTACTTTAGCCCGCTACTTTAGAGTGGAAATCTGCTACCGGTTGATTTAGTTCTGTAGCCATATCCTCAGATAGTGTATGTCTTATGTTATACATCATAATGATACGTCATGTTTTAATTTGTTTTAATGTGGTCTCAATATCACGCAGCCTGGAGGCTTGTTGATCCTCGGACACTGTTCCAGTAAAGTTTTTTCAGTTTATTTTTAGGGTGAAAAAACCAGATGCTTGAGCCATAGATCCAAACAGAACGTCATTGCACCGGGATGTGCTTGACCAAGAATGGACTGACCGTAACATTTCCAGCTCTGTTATATTGCTGCCCGCATTGGGGTTGACCAAGCAGAATTGACACAATAAAACAGACATTGTAATGTTTCCAAAGGAATGCTGCTGTCTGACGCAATAATGAGTCAGTTACAATGACGACAACAGTTATGACTACGCAGCGACCATGACAATAATCACATCTGTGCCTATGGTGCTGACTGACGCTATGACATTGTTTCAATGACAGTAACTGTGACGAAGGTGATAATCATGTCTAGACTACTATGACTATGCATAAATGAAGCTTTTTCACACGAGACACAGCAGCTACCAAAGCTTGATCTCGACTTACTGAATATCACTGTCTCATTGTTGAAAAAGGGCATTTATTGTTGGCAGGATTTGAAGAGTGTCAGTTTCTCATGAAACTTCAGTGCTTCAGGACATGATCTTTTTGAGTTAACAGTTTAGGTCTCAGATTTTGTTCCAAACAGGACTGACTGATAACGGTATTTATCTTTGAATACAGGCATAGAAGCACAGTGTCTGTTTTCCAAGAACACTATCTCTCATCGAAATCCCAGTCTTCTGTCGAAAGGCGTCTCTGCTGATAGCTGGTGGAAAGTAAACATGCCTACATGTAAGCTGTAATCTGAATAACATGGTTGTGCTTCTGGATTGGTAGGCTATCAGGACGACTAGCAGGACATACAGTGCCCAGTTTGATCTGATGGAAGATGTTAGAGTGAGAGTGTACACCTTGCTGAGTGGACCCTGCACCAACAACACTATGATCAAGAGCACAAACTACACTGAACTGGTCCAGAAACCTCCCAGCACTGGTCAGTCATACAGGTTTTATAGATGGTAGTAAAAACATCAAAATGACATATTTGGAAAATGTACAAGTTGACATTGGTACCTTTCTACCTCTAGGTGTTGTGGATACAGCGGCCCAGAATTTTGTCTGTGTGTACCATAACATGAAGTACATGGAGTGCAATTGGGGAAGAAGCCCAAAGACACCGGCCAACTCACAGCAAAATCTATATTTCTGGTATGTCATATGCCCATCAAAGACAACTTTTAGCCATGCCAGCAGAGGTCAGTCGGTCCACCACTTTGGCCCAAAACAAAATATGTATTTGATGAATCCCCTTGAATGTTTGTACAGACATTCATGGTCAGGAGCTAAATCCTAAGGACTTTAGTGATCCCCTGACTTTTCATCTAGCGCCACCATGAGGTTGGTTTTGAATTAAATGTCTCAACGACTTTGGATGGATTGCCTTTAAATTTGGAACAGGTATTCAAGATCCCCAGAGGATGAATCAAACAAAACAAAACAAAATGAGAACAACAGTTCATGGTGAAAGCTTCACGCTGAAATGCGTCAGCAGTTCTTCAGTTTGGGGAAACACACACATTGCAATTCTTTTGTCTTGAGGCAGAACAGTGCACCTGTTTCCTCTCATGATTAAACAAACTCATCTGCAGTCTCTCTTAAAATCGCTGTACAGTTACACACGTAATTCACAGACTGGTTTAGAGCACTTATATATAAAACTGTTTTCTACTGAAGGTCACAGGAAGAAACCAACATTAATGGACGAGACGAACAAATGTATGAGCTATATATGAAATATATCGTATATAGCTCAGTGATGCTTGGTGTCAGTTAGCCTTATGCATCCACCTCAGTGTCATAAGGAGCAAGATTGTCCCAAGATTGTTGGGAGTTGTTGATGATCCTAAATAATTGTTAAATGATCTCTTTAAAAGTGCTGTTGAATATTTCTAATGTCAAGTTTTAATGCTACTGACTACCACCAAACAAAGACCACTGAGCCTTGAAGAATTGAGGTGATTGTAAACATAAACATCTTCAAACCTCACCAACTCTCAACAAAGCTGTCTGGATGAATAGATGGCACCCGTTTAAGCAGCATGTTAACTGATTTGTCTGCTCTCCAGGCACAAGGAACTGCAACAGACAGAGGAATGCCCGAAATATCTCATTTCAAGCGGAGTCAGGAGTGGCTGCAACTTCACAGGGATATCTCTCCCTGATTTCACTGACATCAACTTCTGTGTAAATGGCTCCTCTCCTGAAGGGCCCCTGAAGCCAACATTCATCTCCTTGCAAACACAAAACCAAGGTACATGCATGTTTGCCGTCTGGTACAGTGATTATTGTTTTGACCTGGTGTTTGGGACCTTTACTTTATTTGTTTTTTCTTCTCACAATCTGTAATCTGTTCTTCTTTGTTTTAATGTTTATGCAGTGAAGCCTGAAACCACGGAGAAGTTGCGTCTGCAAACAGGTCCGGACGCGCAGCTGCAACTGCACTGGGATCATCCTGTTGGCAGGATTCCTGGACACTGCCTAGAATGGGAGGTGGAACATAATCAAGATGGACCTGATGGAGAAAAATCGGTATGGGCTGCCTAATATGTATATTATTTTCTGTTAACAAACTCTAAGGCACTCACTGCACCAACAAGAGCCCCTTTCCCCAGAAATCTGGCAGTGCAGAAGTTGTACGGCTTTCCACAACCTTTGTTTGCTTTGAATGGGCTTCCACAGATGCAAGAGTGGTGAAAGCATTGCAGAGCCGCCTGCAGAAGACAGGATTAGGCTGCTGTGGGAATCATAAAAGCATACAGGGAAGAGTCAAATAATAAGCTATACAACTTAAAACTGCAAGAACATCTTCTTTAAACATGTGCATCTTATAATTTTGCATTTCATTTCTTCTTATATCCAAGAACATTCCCAGAATTTCTGTGTGTTGAAATTTGTTTCATGACTTGACCTGCTCCTTCCCTGCCATTTGCTTTATTCCTGCTGGAATGATGTATCACGAGGACTCCACCTCTCAAAGTAAGGGCAATTATAGCATTAAAACATTTTATGTGTCAACACTAGACTTATGCTTGTCAGCGTTGATAACAGGAGACTATTGAGGATGCTAAACACTGTTGGCATTTTGAATATCTTGGCAAATTGGAATGCTTGTGCGATCTCACACTTCCAGTTTAACAGACCCAAGTCAAGAGCAACCGCAGACGATAAAAATTATGATATATTAAAAAGCAATAAAATATATTCTGGGTATGATTTGTCATGCAAAGACCACAACACCACCTTCATTAGAGAAGTGATTACCTAGAGGAAAAACAATGAAGACATAGAAAAGCATTTACAGTGCAGTGTTGAGCCTCCAATATATTTTCATATATGCTATTTTCTCACTGCACTTTTAGACCTTAAAAGTTGTATAAATATTTAACTTTAAATTATTAACAGGCTCTTTCACTTAACACTCTTTACACATTTGTACACACATTTGTGGTCACCTGACGAAGGTCCAATATTCAGTGGCCTTTTAGCTCTGATTTGGCCTCCACTGACTCCTGAGAAAATGATCTGGGTTGGCGCTGGGCAGGTAGTGTATAGCCAATTTATCAGAGCTGCAGAGTTGGATGTATCACTTTTATTGACCCCTTCCACATTACAAAGAATCATTTGATTCATTCCTACTATAGAAAAAAATGTCGATTAATGTAGCTTTAAGCTCGTTTAGGCATTGGGCTATGAGCGCTAACTCTAACTTTTATCATATTTAAATTATTTCTCTACTTATTTTTGTTATTGACAGGAGCAGATTTTCACCAAACAGACGAGCCTCACTCTGCCCTCCATCCACGACAACGAGAGACACTGCTTCAGGGTTCGGTCCAAATTGCATAAGTATTGTGCAGACAGAAGCTTTTCGAGTGACTGGAGTCGTCTAACATGCCACTCAGGTAATGAAGTTTCAATGTACTACAACATTACATTACATATTACATTACATTACATAAAACACTAGCATTTCCATGCTACCATGTAATGCTAGCCATTACCAAGAAAACCTGATATATATAATATATATAAATAAATATATAAATATAATTTCTAACATGAAATGACATGACAAATGAGTGTGACAAACAAGCTTATTGTGGAAAACTTAAAAGATTTTGTAAATGCTCAATCAATCATCAATACTCTCCTAGTCTGGATGTTGTGTGATGTATCAGAGACTTTTGAAAAACAATTTGTAAAACTTTGTTTTTATGAAATCATGGGTTTAAATTCCTGAGAGATTTGCACATTTGGGAAGGATCTATTCCAAGTGTGTTTCCAATGGGAAAAGGAATTGCAGACTAAGCTGTAAAGCAACTTTCTTGTTTAAAGCCACATCAATGAGTCCTCATGAGTCACAGTAACTTTGTGGATTCCCAGCTAGAAGACCCTGATGTCATCATCAAATGGTAAGTTTAATTTTTATTAGTTATTATCATTATTTGTATGATATTGCAAAACATAAATAGCAGACATATGGCATTGTTATATTTTAAATAGATTATTATTTTCATTGTCTGTCCTTCTGTTCTAATGTCAACTTTAATTTGAGTTTAATTCTCCACATCATTTTCAGAGCTAAAGAGGATTTTGTTTGATCAAGTAATAATTTAAGTCAAAAAAAGAGCCATAGAAAATACATATACACTGACAATGAATGACATCTTATGGAAATCCCATAATTTGTGTTAACTTTCTTCTCCTTTTTTTTTTTTTACAGTCACTTATGTTGCCAAAGTCTGGTGCTTTGGAGGGACAGATGAAGGGTCATCTTCTTCAGGCTTCAGAGGGTGTTGGAAATCTCCCGAACAGCATGAAGACGTGATGATAATTGTCACCGGCTTAAAGTGATGAATGCACCAATGCAACAAGAGACACCCAGCAGCCCGAAAGGCCTCAATTGTCATTTTTTCGGGGTGAATTTGCACCACTTAGAGATAACATCAACCAAATGGTTAAACACCTTGAGGCGAGTCCTGCATTATGTAAATCTAGTTTAAAAATCTTTATTATTTGAGTTTATGTTGAGTATTGCATTATATTTGCATTACATGATAAGGATGTAACGTTTCATCAACCATGAACTCACAAAGTAGTCTTTTAAGTTTAGGTCATGAATGTGTATGAAAACAACCTGAACTAAAGGTACAGATACTGAAGTTATTTAAGGCAGAACACTGACGCCTCAGGAGAACATCACGTCTTTGTTGCACCACTAGTGACTCATACTGTCTGTCTGTCTGCTGTATCCTTGTGTCTACACCTTCCAGTTTATGAGTGGGAGTTAGTCACAACAAGGACTGCAGTGCACTGTAAACTGTACTTTATGGGTACTTGAAGGCACAGTGTCTATTCACACTGCACAGAGAGTGAAAGGCAGGGGGGGTAAATTTCCCCCCCAGAAGTTAAACCTACTTTACCTCATGTCGAAGATAGCCTCCACTCTAAATCAACCTCTGTTTGGATGTCCACCAATGCTGAAGTAACTTATTGGGTGTTTGTTTTGATGTTTAATGGTTGACTACTTTCCAAATCTCTCGTTTATACAGACGTAATTTAAATCTTGTTAAAATTCTTTTCTACCAATACTGAGGAGATGGGCCAAAAGTGACTGTAGCTTCAGGTTCATACATGAAACTCATTGTCATTCTACTTTGAAGCATCACAGTATTTTTACAGAATAAAAGTTTTGAACAAACACATGCTGGTGTGAGTCTCCTTCATTGCGCTCCATGTGGTTGATAACGATGTCCCACAAGGGTCAATATCAGGCCCCCTGCTGCTTATTCCATACATTAATAATATTTATTTTCCAACTGAGCATTGAGATGTACATTTTTATTCTGATGATACCATCATGTATTCCATCGGCTCTTCTGCAAACCAGGCCTTTCTTCAAGTTAAGATCTGCTTTTGACGTCCTCCAGACCTCTTTGACTGCTTTGATGTCCCTACTCTGTGGAAATTTACTAAGAAATGAAAAAAAGAAAATTTCAAATTGGATTCTTCTACTGAAACAGAGCTTATTTCTCCTTTCAAAACAGAAAAAAACATTATACAATCCACTATACTATCTGCAATAGATTATGGCGATATCCTGTATGCACATGCTGCTGCCACTACCCACAAACCACTGGATGCCATTTACAACAGTGCCATTTGATTCTTTTTACTCAACAGCTCAACAGAACACAGCTATCGCGCTGAGTTCAAAGTGAACAACCATGACATTGGATCACAGGATAGGTTAGCTTAACTAGTTTAGTGTACCAGCTCTGAACTGGGCAAGACTGGTTTCTAGTACTATGCACTTTGCACCACTGGAATGAGCTGCAAAATAAACTGAAGTTAGAAACACTCAGCACACTCAGGAACTTTAATGTTCTTCTTGCTGATATTTTTCATGATATTTGTAACTGTTTTAATTTATGTGTGTGTGTGCGTGATTTCTGCTTTGCTTGACTGAATTGACTTGTTGTGATGTTGCATATATGCAATTTATTCTGAGGTCTCTTGTAAAAGGGATTAAATGATTAAATGAAGTGTAACTAAAATAAAGCTTCACTAAATGAAGCATAGTGCAAAGCTGTAATGTAATCTGTTTTCGGCGTTTGGGGTAAGTTGACGTAGGTTAGGCAGGCTTTTAGTCTTTTTAATTCTGCAAATATTTGGATAGTGACACATTTTCTATTGTTTTGGCTACGTACTCCAGCGCACTTGATTTGAAACACTGACCATGACGTTAAAGTTCTGACTTCCAATGTTTGGGTGTGTACATCAACATTGGGTGAACAATTTGCAACATGTAGCCCTGTATATGCACAGTCCCACTCATTTTTGGACAATGCAAGAGGACAGTGACAAGGGTGTGACTTTAAAGTCTGTTGTGAAAGTCAGCACTTTACCCTCATAAGCATTTTAAAATTTCTGATACAAAATGCTGTAATAAACCGCTAACACAACAGAAACCAAATTACTCATGGATCTATAAAATGTCCAAATATGAATCTTCTGCTTTGTTCAGACACTGTATTCATGCTGATTTATTGTTGTTCATGTAGATTTTAGTTGACTTGCCTTTGCAAGGTTCATTGTAAATAAACCTGACCGCATGTGTGTGTGTGTTTTCTTCTGTTTTAGAAAAGAAAGAAGTTGCATTGGAACCAGAATGGGACTTGGTACCTGTCTATGTACACATCGCCGGTGCCATCATTGCTGTACTGGCACTGGCGCTGTGTGTGGGAGCAGTGCTGAAAGTGTGAGTAAATACACATATACAGTATGGTATGCCCACACCCTAAGATATACAATGAAATGAGAAGGTAAACTCGCTCCAAAATGTGCTTCCATTGTAGGAGGAGATCAAGACAAGTGAAGAGGCCCGACTCCCTGCTCACCACCCTGTTTGCCAGAGCTTCAGTTGTTACAGTGACGGAAGCCTAAAAAGACTAGAAAAGCTGCACCTTCGTCGCTCTCAAAGAGCACGTCCGGCAGATGTTTTATTGTTGCACTCCACCTCTCTCGTTTTTCAGGGTCTCTGATTGAAAATCACACTATGAAGCTCTCAAAGATGCCACATAGTCATCACCTGAGATTGTAACCACTCTCTAACACATTACTGAAGATATTACATATTAGGCTGAAGGTTACAGTACCTATAGTATTATATCTTTCCAACATACTGTATTGCGCTTGCCTTTTTTATTTACATTTTTATACAAATGCTTGAATTTATATGAACTATTCTGAGATGCCATGCTAACTGGAAATGTTACGGAGAAAAGTATCACTCTTAATGATTGTTTTTTTTGGTTGGTTGTTTACTTTTTGCTACAACACTTGCCAGCTGATTTGGTCAACAAAGATTAATTTGCAGATGTTGTGTTCGAGAGCAATTCCTTATTCTGTAGAAGTTTGTTTCTGATGTTTTACTATTTGCCAGATCTCTTGCCAGTTGATTCAGTCAGCACCGCTTTTATGTTGTAGAGAAATTACACTTTTTATTGAATTCTGTTTTATGTCTTTTGTTTAGTTGTTTACTTTTTGCCTCAATGCTTGCCAGTTAGCGCAGACAACAAAGATTTTATTACTATGTCAAAATCCGGTACAGGGATAATTCATGTGAAATGGTTTTGTACTACCGGTATGGCTTAATTGCACACTTCAAGTCTGTCAGCACCTACGGAATTTATAATCCAGCTGAGTGAGATTTTTTTTTCTTTAAACGGGTGAACACAGAAGAAATGAGCGTGTCTAGGGCTTTTAGTGCCACGACTCCTTGCCAGTTTTGTCTTGAAGAGTTTGAATTATAGTTCACCATGACTGCAAAACAATGTTGCTGTAACAGTTAAAGCAGTTTTTGTTCAAAATACAGCAAAATGCCTGGATTACATCAAATATTACACCAGATGTACCCCACCCTCCTTTTGACTTTTGTATATTTTATTGTATTAAATGGTCGAGTTGGTCAGATGTTGTCATTACTTTTTTTATGAGCTCTATGTGTCATGAAAAAGTGTCTTTTTTTGAATGAAAATCTAATGTTACAAGACATCCAGATACTGTATGTGTTTATGGGGACTGAGAGGTGACATTCATTTAATGTTTTGTAATAATCAACCTAAAATAATTTCAACCTGTGGTCCAACCACTTATACTTACTGTTCTACTGCCTTTTATGGAAAGATAATGCAAGAATACATTTTACACAGTATACTGTTTAATGGGCTTTTTGGGTGTATGGTGTATTTCATGGGTGACATTTGACACTTTTTCTTTCTTCTTCTTTGTCTCTACTGATGTGCAGGCCAGGAAAAGATGGATGTGAGGAGGGATAGCTTGGGTTTTTGTTATTAGGAGCACAATATGGGGTTTTTGTTTTAACAAAATGTCCAACAAGCTGCTGGATATCAGCAGTGTTTGTTTTGTTTTTTGTATTTCCTTTTCATTTGATGGCCTGTTTCAAATAAAGCATACTGTTGAAGGAACTGTGAGCTGTAGTATTGTAAATCATTTAAAGACGGTTTATTAACAAATATTAAGTGGATACAATGACTTAATGAAAGTGTCTGCCTCAGCTACCAACTGTGCATGATTCAAGGCAAAGGGGCAGACTGCAGCTGAAATTGATAATATCAAATGAGTTTGCTGAACTGCATGTCTGGTTGAAACCTGTCTCTCTTCAGATCGTCAGAAGACAAAACATTCTAGTGGAGACATATCAGAGTGAGCTTTAATCATTAACTTTGCTGGCAGAAGTAAACATTTATGGGTAATTTACTTTTTAAAATAAAAATGGTTCAGTAAAAATAGAGTATTTAACATCGACATAACCCTGTTTGTCATAACAGAAATAACTGTAGATACTTTATAGTCATTATATATTTGTATAAACAGGAACAATGATAACAATCACATAATATTTCTGTAGTTGTCTTATCAGATTGCTTTGAACATAATTTTCCTGGTGTTTTCACAGAATATGAATATTTTTACAACCTTTGTCATAAGTCAACCTCTGCAAACTCGACGCCAGTTATGGAAGACCAATCTAAAATGTGCTGTAATGATTTTCATATGCATCCATCACAGTTGCATTTGCATGAAACTGAAAGAAGGTGTCTTATGTACAGCAGGACATTAGGTTGGTGAAATCCCCTGTGCTCAGTGTGCTGCGCTCATATAAATGGCTGCACACAGTGTTCTGTCGTTTCAAAGAGCAAAGAGCCACGTTTGCCTTTTGGCTTCAGCGTGCAACACCAGGTCAGATGTGAATATTCTGCTCAGCATCTGGGAAGAACCAGAAATGATGAATTTAAAATATTTTTCATATGCAAGTAATAGTTTTTTTCAACTGTGATTTGCAAGTAAACAGAAATAGCTGTATAAGTGAAAAAATCTGGATGTTCTTTGAAGACTTGTTATTGTGTTACTTTTTGCTTCTGACACACAATACGCCTTCTTATTTCCCAATCTCCTTTTTATTTATATGTATATGGTGCATGGTACAATACCAATATGCATGGTAAAATAATCCATTATGATGTTTACCTACTTATGTAGATAACCTGCTTTTGAGTGTATATACAGTATATAGTTAGTAGCAGGTGATACTTTATTTTTGTTATTTTTGTTGTTGTTTTGTTCTTGTTGCCCTCTAGTGCCCACATAATTTATAGCACCCGCCACATTCACAAGTAAAATGAATGGTTTTTTATATTTTCAGTGGATATTATTGATACTGATATGTATTAATATTAATATTTTTTTATTTTGCTTTATTATGTTTTATTATGTTTTGGCACATATGGATATGATTCAGTGGTTATGTGATCATCTTGTTATGCCTGAAGATGACCCGAGCTGAATTAAAACCGTGCCAATAAAGCCTAAGGAAGCTCTGAGTCAGTGTACAGGTACTAATGTATGTCTCTTGCCCTTAATTAACACACAGACTACACTGTTCTGTTGACACTTCATATAGATCTCACCAAACTAATCAATATATAGTGCAAAACTAAGCACAGAATTTCTACTGCACAATATTTTCTTTTATGTTGGGAAAGTAACCATCTGGCTCCAGGCTGACTGCTGTGTTTTAGTGTTTGATCCAACATTCATTGACATCCACAAGGTCAGCTGGGCAGCTGACTGCTTCCCACACTTGTTCACCACCTGACTGTCCATGTGCATGTGTGTGTCTACGGGTCGTCGTGTCTCTTTAGTTTACTTCATTTCGTAACAAGACAGAGTTCTTAAGTAATTAATCAGTAGAGAATAAATGAGAGAAACTCTAATAAAACATGCACACACACACACACACTGGTATTTCTCATTTATGTGTCATGGGTGAAGTGCTCCAATAATTTGCATGTGACTTCGAACCGCTCTGCGTCTCACTCAAATGAAGCACCCTTGCTGCATGACAAAACAGAAGATAATGGATGTAATGCAGCTCACTGAATGATAGATTTATTCCAAGGGAGGCACACAAAAGTTATTCAAGTGATCTGACTGTTGTATTTGGGTTTAATGGGACCCAGGGGACTGCAGGGCAGCACAAGCGCGATAGTGGAGGATAAGTGAGGAACTTTTTTTCAGGTTAATATGTAATTTTGGTGGAGCCAAACTTGATAGATGATTGGTTGGAGGGTAATGTATAGCCCAGGTGTTACTTTTCAGTCCATCTATCTCCCTTGCTCGTCTGCAGAGGACTTCCACTGCTGAGGGTCAGAGGAGGTGCTGGACGACTTCAGGTTTGCATTTATAACTTTCTTTGCATTTTCAGTACATCTGTGCATAATCGAAAAACAATAATTTCCCTCCTCAGGCACCAAGATGTCAGAGCCCATCTTTGTCTCTGTCCCCCAGGCTCAGTAACTGGAATCTGTCCCTGCAGAGTGAAAGAGTGCAGGGCCTGGCTGGTTACTGCACCCAGGGGCCAGGCTACTCTCCAAAGGCTACATCATCTTCACTGCGAATACAATTCACTGCTTGAGATTTGCAATCAAATGTGACGAAATGTGTTGTCTGTCCTAACAGCTGGAGTGATGGATTTTTCTTGCTTTGCTTACACAGTAAGCGTTGTGCTAATCCTCTGCAGTAGTGGGAAAAGCTGTGGTCATGTCCAAAGTATTCAGAGATGAGAGCATGTAGCAGCAGCTGCAGAGGCGCAGAGTTATTCTAAAAATGATTCTGTTTTAAAATGCATTAAATCAATATTTATTAATAATTTGATTATTATATACATGTATTATTGATTAAAAAAAGCCACTGCTTAAACATCGCCCTTCAGCTGATAGAAAGGTTCACAACTTCAGCTTACTTCAGCCTTGGCTCTCATGGTTTTTGTGCATGGCTCTCACAGCTTTTTAACTCTGGATGTTATCAAGTTTGACCGCTAGTCGGGGGACGTCAGAGTTAATAGTGTGGGTGTGGTCAGACATGGTGCTCGTGCAAGTGCTGAATGCAGAGGCAGAAGCAAGTAAACAGAATCAGATCACAGGGGAAATGAGCGACTGGCACTTCAATTCGCCCTAAAACTTGAACAATGCCTCTGGGGAGACATTTTGTTTAAGTCCTCTTCACTAAGCAGTGGCAACAAGAGCAACAACTGTGTGGGTGGAGTGCTGAGAATGAAGACCTACTGGCATTTTGGCCTCTGACCTTTACAACACACCTGAACTAGTGAGTGCATAATTTAAAACTCTCTTCTGCCAAATAAAAGCAAAGAAAACTTGCTCGCGGAAATACATTAGCATATTATGTGGATCAATTGGTATACTGTGGGTGTACGTGTTTCCTGAATATATTTTGATATTCTTCTACAGTAGAATAAAGTTTTTTTTTTTAAATGTCTTGAGTCAATGTTCCACTTCAAAGTTCAAAGTATCAAGTCCCCTCACTGTCTTTCATTTTGTGTTCTCCTCTAATGTGTAACTAAAGACAACATGCTTTACATGTACGTGGGAGCAGAAAGTAACATGTGTCATAATTTAGAAACTGTGTGATAGGTGCCCTCTCCGGCGGCCTGTCACTTTAATCACGCCACCTTTAACTCCTAAGTTACATTTCAAAGATTCCCGAGAGGTCACTGCTATTATAAGACAACCACTGACCTGGCACCTCACACACTCAACACACCACATTACACTATTCACAGGAGCCAAGTATCAGCTTCACACGGCACAGTGATATGGGTCTTTTTTTCCCCTCGGAGCTGTGGATTCAGGTGCAAATATTGTCCACAGTTGGGGAGTTTTCACACGGCTGCAGCTGTGCAAATTGTTTATTTGCAGACGTTCCCTTTCTAGAGATTCTTTAACCAGCTGTTTGAACTCTGTGGGGTAAAGAAAGTGTGCACAGGGAGACTTCACACCAGGCTGCTCAGGTGTGGCAGTGCCTTCTGTTTTAACACCCAGGGAAACAATATAGATCTTTTTAAACTTTCCTCCACTTGCACAAACATAAATAAACCACCTACATGATCTGCAAACTAAAAGGTAAAAAAGCTGTGAAGTTTAACTGCAAAACGTGTCTTGTGCTTGGCAATAAAATGTTTTATGTTGCTCGTTATGCTTCAACCAACGTGTCATATTTTCACACATCAACTAGCTGCAACCTGTTGATGTCTCTTTAAACAGCCTGGGGTGGCTTCCTCTGAGGAATGTGTGCTCTTTGGTAATGAAAGCGGTTAGTTTGTGAACCACTGGTGTCGGAGTGACAGATAAGCTGCACAATGCTGCATCGTAATACAGAAAACATAATAATTCACACTCCTAATACTCCCAAAACTACAACTGTTTATTCTGGAGTTTCCTTCATGTAGAAATACTTTGTACACATTTACATTTTTCATTCAAGAGAAACTGGTGTGAGTTTCCAAACAAACTATAAACACTCGTGAGCTCTAGCATACATCGAAGCTGTATAATTTACACTTCTAATATCAGAAGGCGTAGCATTAATAGATATGTTTCAGCTAGAACACACAAAGGGAGAAATTCAGCTTTTTCAATATTTATAAAGTGTAAAATGATGCCATAAATACATTAACAACAAGCTTGTCCTCGTCAAATGCTACAAAAAGAATAAAAAAGGAAAGGTGGAGATACGTCAATCCCTTTAAATGTTCAGTCACTGCACATTCAGGTCTGTGCTGAGAATCTACTGTCCTGTTTCTCTAACAATAGAGATCCAGGTCAACGTGCGGTGGAAACGTCCAGCATCGGTGGCTCGTGCCTGTCCAGAAAGCTCTCTGTGCTTTAGCTTTGCCGCCTCACCCCCGATACCGGCAGGGCTGAGAGACCCACTGGCTGCACGGGAGGAGGGGTGGTGGGGGTCCTATTCATACAGCCCTGGCCTAAATTAGGCCTTCACAACCTGTCTAAAAATAACAGAGAGAGCGAGACGCCAACA
Organism: Oplegnathus fasciatus; assembly: GCA_003416845.1. Classification (NCBI taxonomy): domain Eukaryota; kingdom Metazoa; phylum Chordata; class Actinopteri; order Centrarchiformes; family Oplegnathidae; genus Oplegnathus; species Oplegnathus fasciatus. The sequence continues at coordinate 165,178 of NTHP01000641.1, forward strand.
GAAAGAGAGAGATCTGTGCTCACATACACGTTGGCTGTGTGCAGAGTGAAGAACAGTAGCACACCTCCTGTATGGGAATTTGTCTGTTTGTGTGTGTGTGTGTGTGTGTGTGTACATGTTTATGTGTTTATTTCCAGTGGNGGGGGGTTGAGAAAGGACTCAGTACATTGCATCCTCGTACACATCCGTCCGCAGGCAGAAGAGGATCCCTCCGCCCAACATGAAGATGGTGGCTCCCCAGCCGAGCCCGTAGCCCCAGTTGAACTCGTGATAGGTCTGGAGAACCGTTCCGTCGATGAACTTGATCGGGTAGAGGACCAGAGCGCAGGCCTGCAGAACCACTGGAACCAAAAGAGGGTCAAACACAAGATTTTAGTGAAAGAAAAAACTAATTTAAAATGATAAAAGCAGAAATGCCAAACACCCCCTCGTTCCAGCTTCTCAACTGTAAAGATGTGCTACTTTTCTTTGTCTTATGTGACCGTAAATTTAATATATTTGGGGTTTGGACTGGTGGTCGGACAAAACAAGTGTCACAATGTGAAGACGTCATCTGGGGCTTTAGGCCGAAAAACAATGAATCAAGAAAATAATCTGCAGATGAATCAATAATGAAAATAATCATTAGTTGCAATACACCATTACAATACTTTCACTTCTATTTCTAGTACTACTAATGTTCCACTACCACCACTAGACAACACAAATATTATTTTACTCATGTTTAAATACTACTACAACAGTGTTTTTGTTACTGACACCACTCCTACAACCACGATCACTAAAACGCTTACTACTACCACCACCCTTACTACTAATAATACAGTACTACTATGACTGGTGCCACCATATTATAATACTAGTAGTAGGTCTATAACTGAAAATACTGCAGGTTCTACTATTACCTGATGTTTTATTGCACTTCTCATAAATTTTAACATTTTTACGTTTTACTCCTCATTCTTGTTCTGTTACAGTGAATACTTCTGCTTTTTCTTCCTCTTCATGTTGGTATTTTACTCTTTATTTGTTAAAATTTTCAAAGTCTTCTTTTCTTATTTAATGCCTCTGTCCAACGAGTTTAATCGTTCTTTTCATGATGAATTGTTTTTATCTATTCCATGTGTTTCTTCAGACTCTCCTCATTTCACACCTTAACAAGGAGTATGTTTGTGCCTTCAGCCATCGCAAGCATTTAGTCCATAAAAACCATTCAAGTAAAAAAACATGTGACGTTAATGGCCTTGCTCATGTAAAAAAACACAGATCTGACAGCTAACGCGCTGCTGTGAAGGCAGAAATGTGACTGTGGTGGGTTATGAAAAGAGGCTGAGGGATTTTGTCTGCAGAGAGTCACTGAAGGTAACCAGAGAGTGGTTATATAAAGGGATTATCCTCCTCAAGTCAGTGTCTCTGCTGCTTCAGATCATCATCAGAATGAGCAGTGAAAGTTTTGAGTGTTTTTAGGAGCCTGTAGATAAAAACAGGAATATGTCAAAACAGGCTTATGTAATTTCTGTCATCTTCCATTAAGCTTTGCACTATTTACAATTAGTGTGACTCCTCACTCCCAAACGTTCATTATCTAAAGAAATGCAAACACTAATCAGAGGTATTTAATTACATAACAAATAGTATAGAAGAGATTTGAAGAGTAAACTGGTTGATTTATTACTCTTGATTCATGTGATGCTAATAAAACAAATATTGTGTATTAAAGAATATATATTTAGCCATGATGCATTTTGTTAACAAGTATATAATAGTAACTGAATCTTTATAGCGCTTTTGAAGGGAGGACTAAAAAGTGTTTCTAGTGTAAAATGAAGTGCAATAACAAGATATAAGATATGTCTCAGCATAATGTATTTCTATTTCTTGTACAGTCTCCATAAAAAGATGAAAACACTGTTCAAGAAAAACAATCTTTGTATGACACACCTCCCTGTGGGTTTCTTGCTCAGTGGAAAGTGAGGACTCTTTTGAAGTGGCCTGTCTTTTTCAGCACATTTCAGCCCCGCAACGTGAAACCCGTGCAGTTCCTTTATTTTGTGAAATGTGGAACAATTTTCTAACAATAGTTATTATTCTTTTGACCTTGATATAGCTGAAGGAAAATTACTTTAATGCCTCTATCATTGTGAATCATTTTCCCCTTTAAATCATTCAGGACCATAAGCTACTGCCAGTAAATGGCTTGGCGTCATTGTGGGTGTATGTGCATGTGTGCGATCAAAGGCGTACTGTGGTCTACTCTCACACCAGCTACTTCAGTTCCTTTTCGTGCATGCTAGGGGACTCTTGAGGAAGGGACTTTGTGTGACTACGACTCTGCCTTTCCTTCCTACAGGATGGAGCAGTGGGCGTGCAGGAGGAACGTATGCAGCCCAAGAATGTGGCGCTGTTGATGGAGCCCAGACTGAGCTCGCAGCCCGCTGAGGTCATATTTCCGGACAGAAAATAAATACCACAGAGCCACGGCCCTGCCAAGGGGCATTTAACAGTCCAACCCCTGTGCTGCTGCTCTGCTGAGCACTGTGTGCCTGTAAGGAGACCTTATTCTAGCAAGGCTCTTAAAGCAATTACACACAGGAAAGGATAACACTGCATTCCCACGCTTTTCAGTAAATGGTTAACAGTCAGAGGCACAGCCATTAAGTCGACTGCACACACTGGTCCTTTGTGACTGATGTTTCCAGAGGCAGAACAAGACAAAAATCCCTTACATTTATCCTTCAAACTCAGATTAAACATTTTTCTGCACTGTTTGACAACATTACACATCATTATCTATCTGCTTGTTCCAGCCAGTCAGTCGAATCTATGAAATGAGCCACACCAATACATCAAATGGAAATTACTACATGTATGGTCCATTTATGCAGATTTTTACAGTAATATATACTCTCTGTACTGACATACTTGGTATCAACAGAAACCTTGGTGGAACTTAATGTCTTTCCACACACTACGAGTTTGAAATGATGGACACACCACAGGGAATCTGGGGATGAGGAGGACAATGTGCCTGATCAGACAAATGTTAAAGAAATTGTTTGACATTGACACTTATTCGCTTTCTTGCTGAGAGTAAGATGATTAGATTGATACCACTCTCATGTCTGTCCGTTAAATGGGAAGCTACAGCCAGCAGCCGGTTAGCTTAGCTTAGCATTAAGAATGGAAACAGGGGGGTATACTGTAGCTAGCCTGGCTCTGTCCAAAGGTAACAAAACTCCGCCTACCAGTGGCTCTACAACTCACTAATTAACATGTTATGTACAGAACCAGGCTAGCTGCCTTCATGCTAAGCTAAGCTAACTGACTGCTGGCTGTGGCTTCATATTTAACAGACAGATGTGAGAGTGGTATCACATCTGGTGACTGCTCATCTACGGAAACTCTCACCAAGAAAGCAAATCATTTTATGGCTTTCTCAAAATGTCAAACTATTCTTTTAAGTTTAGTCTACAGGCACGATGTAAAACTGCAGAAGGACGAACGTTATTTGTGATGCATAGCAGAAGTCTATTTCTTATATAATCCAGTTTTATTTTGGATACTGGCAAAACTGGAACTGGGCATGAGTTAAGTAGCGGTAAGTGGTTATTGTTTCATCACTGCTGTTAAAGTAAAATAAGCACAGGCTATGAGTCAGTTATTACAACGCCTGTATAGTATATGGAACAATGTGTCTGGACTGTTAAAACTTTGGTTTTAATTATATGTTTTATAGATAGATCCTCCCTCACCAGTGTCAAAATTTGGTTTCGCCCATAGGACCTTCTCACAGAGCATGCAGGAGAAGTGCAGACCAAGGATGAGGCAGTGCTGGGTGAGGAGTCTGTGGTGGGGGTTTTTTCTCCCCTCAGTCACTTCACTTTGTTGGTAAGTCTGCAAATTCTGCGGCTGCTTTTTCTTGGCCCATGAGCCGGCAGCTCCCCAGACTCCACACCACAGAAAAAATGAGCTCAACCAACAAGCCTCTTTCAGCTGCTTCTTTCCTTCTGCACTCGTCTATTTAAAGTGAGCACTGGAACAAAAAAAAAAACCCTGTCTATACGTTAATTGTTGTGGTTGTGGTGAACGTCCTTCTGTTTCCAAATGTGCACGAGCACAATGTGTTGGAACATTGGATAAACATTCATACAAGGCAGAAAAAGTGCAAATACTTTGGGAACTTTTGGTGGAAAAGTGATATAAAGGAAGAGAAAGACGTACCTGCAGTGAAGAGGAACACAGCCACGGTGCGGTAGTGCCGTCTCTGCGTCCCCCGGCAGAGGGAAATCAGGGCCACCAGAAAGGCCACGAGAGTTGCCACGGCGCCGGCCACCAGCAGCACCAGGGTGGCAATCTGCCAGTCTGCAGGACGAGACACATGCAGGTTAGAGTGGAGCATCCCAACAAAAGCTCGATTCACAGGACTGCACGGTTGAATTGAACCGCTGTGTTGACAAACACAAAACAAGGGCTAATCCCACAGAGTGAAGTGAGTGAAGCAGAATGGCCTGCACGAGAGGCATCAGGAACACAAGTAACAAGAACCTGATTAGTGACTCATTAGCGACAGTGGATTACACATGCGAAATGTAACAAGTAATTACATCAGATGCATGTTTAGGGGGCTAAAGTAAAGAAGAAACAAAAACAGCAGCTGATAATGTGTAGATGAAGATATTGAACAGCTGTATCTTTTGAAATATTGTCAATATTTTCATATTTCATGCATATTGTTTTGAAGGCAAAGGAGACCAAAAATAAATCTCCATATATTGCTGCTCTTCAGTGCAACTTGGCCTCTCCAGCATTTATTCTCTCACACCCACAAACATATCTTCTGATTTGATCTTTCTACCTGTTTATATGTATTTTTCTTGAGTTTCAGCAGCAATTCGCAACACATTGTCCAATGCTTGTCTACCTCATCAAGGTTTCTATTGAGTCTTACATAAATATTGTATAAGTAATCAGTGAGATGCCTTTTTGTTTATGTTGGTGAAGTTCTTGGTGCTAATTAATCATTACTGTGGTGTTTTTGCACTGTGAATATCACTTGTAAGTCAGCGTGTTCAACACTGTGACATCTCCTTGGAGCTTCTGGTTGATGAAGCTGGAGCTTCTGCTTGAGGCCGCCAGCCCTTTCCATGTCGGTTCAGCCATGGTGGCTTTTTAACAGCACGTTTATTCATTTCATTTCAAACAAACTCCTGTTGGTCCTGGTGGAAAAGTAAAAGTCACTTCCTCTGCGTCAGAGGATTCTTCCCTGGAAAGAGCTACACAACACTGAACAATTTCTGAACTGAGCTTAACTCTCTGTTCAGTAAAGCTTTGATACGGAGTCGGAAACCAGAAATGTATTCAGAAATCTTCCCATTCCTGCCTGCATTGTGTATTCCCCCTTTGATGTCCCACTTGTCAGAGGAAAGCGTAACCTCAAAAGACTCGACTCAAAAGGAGAATTTGCATTTGATGAAGCTAACATTGAACAATCTTTGCTGGGTGTGTCTCTTTCTCTCTGAGCTCCTGAATCATTTGTCTTCAGGGTGGTAAAAAACTTACTTTTCCCCAAAGACACATCTGAACTCGATTTCAGCCTTCAACATCTTTGGTCCATTATGTGGTTATAATTTTGGTTTTGACTCAAAAAAAATCTTCTCTTCAAAGAATATGAAACGGTGTACTCGCGTCACAGTTTTCTTGCCATTTATTGTGCATCGGCCAGATTACGTCACTCCAAAGATAGACTGAAATTCAAGAATCTTGGGATAGGTATGAGGGTATGTGCATAATAAATCTGCTTCGCCTTTTGGTGAACTGCCCCTTTAACCTCAACACGCCCCTCCACTGTTGCTTTAATGAGCTCTGCAGACACTCAAAGCGAAAAACCCGCCTCCTATTCACCCCAACACATTCCACAATATCAGAGAGCGGTCAGTCACCCCAAGGCTGTGTAGCTGTGCATGTTTGTGTCTGTGATGGTGGTCAAACTGCACCAAAAGTCTCTCAGGGCTGTTAAAATCTATGAAAAACTAAAATATAAAGTATTTTACACACTTTTGGCAACCAATGAGAAAACTACAAAATGTTAATTCAATTTAGATTTAATTTTATATGATTTCCTTTTTTTTTATCAGTATTTTAACAATCAGCTACTGTATGTTTAATAGAGACGAAGCTCCAGCTTATAACAAGCCAACCTACCGTACCAGCCACCAGCCACCAGCCAAATGCGGGTAAATCTGGTACATTTAATGCGGATTTCCTCCCCTGGTGGGGAAAGGAAGGGGGTCTGAGGCGTATAAGCGCTCCTGTCATGTGGCTTTTCTGCTTGACAAAAGGCAACCTGGTGGGTCCAGGCCTGGTGAGGCGGATGATGGGGAAGATACTGAATGTGTCTCTTCAAACCCACTCGAAGCCTTCTGGTGGTTGGAGTGGGTTAACTCTTTGTGTGCCAAAGGGATTATATTTATGTTTTTACAGCACGTGTTCATTTTTTCCCTGTTATTTCTTATCCTAAACACGGAAACTGACTGGAATAATGTAATAATAATGAAAGAAATAATGTTTAAAATGTCAACATTTAAAAACAGTGATTCACCAGATTTACATTCATAATAACACTGGGAACACAGTAGGGCTGCAACTAATGATTATTTTCATTATCGATTAATTTGTCAATCATTTTCTTGATTAATCGATTAGTTGTTTGATCCATAAAATGTCAGA